>QRDG01000092.1:521040-698039 GCA_012064385.1 Puccinellia tenuiflora
TTGAGCGAAACTGAACTGTACGTTAACAATCAGCTTATTCGCGTGACTTTAACAATCTATGTTAGTTCAAAGAAATATATATATTGGCTGTTAGCCTGAACGGACAGGAATGAAGGAGTACCCACTTTATAGCCCATCGTCAAACACTAAATGCCGATGAAGAAATACATACCTACAAGTCAGTACTACCTTAAAGTAGACGTAGATGGATATAGCATCATTTACGGTTTTGATATATTGTCTCGCCCTCCTCCCACGTATGCCATATATATCGGGGTCTCATTCTCATCTCATAAACTCCCAAGTAGTATCTATCTATCAGGATGAGCAGCAGCTGCTGCTGCTGGACCCTCCTCCTTGTTTTTATCTCCTTGGCCGCCCTTCAGCTGCCACATGCTCATGGCCATGGCCGCGGCAACATCGAGTTGTTGCAAGGCAACAGCACCGGCTCCGGCATGGGCAACGATGCGTGCGACTATCACTATGAGGTGAAGACGGGGGAAATGAACGGGGCCGGCACGGACTCCGACGTGCGAATCGAGATCAGTCGAAGCGATCACATCGGCTTCGATATTACATTCGCCGGCACTAGCAGCTCCGGCGCCGCCCCCTTCGAGCAGGGCCGAACCGACACCTTCCACGTCGACAACTGGTGCATGCACCCGTGCCAACTCCGCATCACCACTGACGCCACAGGGATCATGCCTGACTGGTACGTCGAGTGGGTCAAGGTCACCGTCTCCGGCCAGCTCTACCACCAGCATACCTTCAACGTCTATAACTGGATCGTCCCTGAGGGCGAGGATTATGGAGTATATGAAAACCCCATCATCGACGATTGCTAGAAGTCTTGTCCACCGCGTCCATGATATATGTCTTCCATTGGAAAAATCATGTAAGAGCTGAATAAATAAATTAGAATATATGCATGCATGCCTAGTGGATGAGTTAATTGCAAAAACAATCACAATTGCGTCTAGGATTTCAAAAACAAGACCACAATATGTTAGCGTTTCAAAAAACCAGCACCTCACTAATAACACGTAACAGAAAACCACCACCTCGGTGTGACCGTCCGAGACGCTCGTTTAACCATGAAACTGGCAAATGGGGCCCAATATCAAGCTGACGTGGCAAACGATGATGGTATCACACAAACGGCTGTAAACAAAACTTGATTTTCAGTAATTTAAATTTTTCGTTGATCCCCACGGGAAGAATGAGCGTCGCCATACCCGCTGCGCGCCGCCATGCTGCCCACGAGGTCCTCTCGCTGGTCCCATACCACCGGCGGTAGACCCGTCACCTACATCACCCAAAAGAGCCCCGCATCCCCAGACGCATCAGTCTCCTTGTGTCCTCCACCAACAGTCGCTCCTGCGCTCGCTCACCTCGGCGGCCCAGCAAGACGAAGAAGGCGTCGGGCTCGACTCCTCCGCCTCGTCTAAGGGAGACAAAGCGAGGAATGGCGGCTGCCGGGGCCAAGGCCACTGCACAGTGATCAGCGACTGTGGGGGAGCAGATGTGTGGCCTCCTTGGCGTCCCCTCCCAGCGACTCTGAAGGAGCAGATGCGCTACTCCTGGCGCTCAGAGAGCGGCATTGATACCCGCTGCTAATAGGCATTTCCCTATAGGTTTTTTCCTATTAGTGATATGTTTTTCGCTAGATCAATTCTTCATGATAAGTCACTTCATATGATTTCTTATTATACCCAATGTTTATGCTCCGATACAATTTATTTGTGTGTGAGTCGAAAAAGGCCAACAGAAACTGATGATATAATTTAGATATATTGGAACATTTAGTACACGGAACATGTTCTTAGCTTGTAGTGTGACGGCGCTACCACAATCAGAAAAATATAAAAACAAATATATGGAATCAGTAATATCGAAAAGCTTATACCTAGATCATTGCAACCTTGAAATAAAAAATGTGCGAAGTTATTCCAAAGAACTGTAAAATAAAAATCCTACGATTACGTTTACAAAAAAAAATCTTTTTTAAAAACTTGTGAAGTCTAAGATTACTTATACGAGCCGTGGTACACGCGTCTAATTTCGATTATCATATATTTACCTCCATAAAATGCCTAAAGATTGTTTGGTATGTTTTATTCACACAACGACACTTCGCGAGTCAGATCAAATATGACGTATCAAAATTCAACGCCGGTGTCGTACGCCACGCGGAAACTGCTCCCACTAAATAGAATCATGATGCGCTTGTGTACGGAGCCCTAATAGAGTAGAACACGTACGTGGTTTCATCACAACTCGATCTCGATCTGATCACCATGCACGCGCCGCCGTCCAGCTCTAGAAGACGCAGGCCCTGGGCCGACCTCCCGCACGACCTTCTCAGGGATGTCTCCGGCCGCCTTCACGACATCGCCGACAACGTCCGCTTCCACGCGGTCTGCAGGCCGTGGCGCGGCACTTCGCCGTTTCCACTCTTCCGGGTCAATACGACGTCGTGCGACGGCCTCAACTTACACTCCACCGTCGACTCCCCCCTGTTAGATTGTATCAATACGTGTTCTAGAAGGACTCCTATTCAGCTTGTACTCCAAGTTAGGTTAGCCCAAGTCGGTTCCCTAATGTACTATATAAACAATGTAAGCCGGACCAAATCAATACAATTGTGAGTTCTATCTCTTGTTTACATGGTATCAGATTTCCGCTCCTAAAACCCTAGGGTATGGCTCCGCCACCCACGCCACCGCCCCTACCACCGCCCGACTACTTCACCAAAAAGGCTGCCGCCGCCGCCGCCGCCGCCGCTGCTCCTCCCACCAATACCTCTTCCTCCATTATTCCGGCGCCCTCTACCTCCATGGCTGCCGCCCTCTCCTATACCGATACTATCGCCGATGTCACACCCTTCATCCCAATAACCCTAGATTTAGCTGCCCACAACTACTACCATTGGCGTCATCTCTTTGAGGTTCACCTTGGCCGCTGCAATCTCCGCTCTCACGTCGCCGAGAACTCCGTTCCTCAGCCCGACAATCCCCAATGGGTCAAAGATGACCTCGCCATTATCCAGTGGATTTACACGAGGGTCTCGACGGAGATCTTCAACCTCGTCTTTCGCGATGCCGCCACCGCTGCCAACCTCTGGGCTGCCCTCCGCCAGCTCTTTCAAGACAACGTCGATGCCCGGGTCAACAGCCTCCACACCGAGCTCCGCAACACTGTGCAAGGCGATTCCGCTGTCGGGGTCTACTGCCAGCGCCTCAAAGCCATAGCCGATGAGCTACGTGAACTTGGCGATCCCGTGGACGATCGGCAGCTGATCAACGTCCTTCTCGTCGGGCTCGGTGAACGCTTCGAGAAACAAGCATCCTTCATACCCATGATGAGGCCTTTTCCATCCTTCGCCGAGGTTCGATCGCTGCTCCAGTGGGCCGATCTCACGCAATCCCGCAAAGATGCTCGCCCGCAGGTTTTTGCCGCCACACCACGTCCACCGCTGCCCCCGCCTTCGCCTGCTATACCTCCACCAGTGGCTCAACCACCTCCTGGCTGGCGTCCTAGCCCTAACTACAAGGGCAAAAACCCCACCTACAAGCCGCCCCGATCAGCCCCTTCGACGTCCTCCGCTACACCTCCGCCACCAGCTCCTCCTGCATCACCACTCTGGCGTCCGCCGCATGATCCATGGACAGGCATGGTGCAAGCCTGGTCCATGCCCTGGGCTGCACCCTCTCCGCTTGGCGCACCGCCCGCCTACTCCGGCTCCTGGTCGCCAGGGATGCGGCCACACACTGGTGCTCCGGGTCTACTTGGACCACGCCCTCCTGCGGCTGCTTATCATGCTGCCCCGACATGTTACACATATGGGGCCCCTACCATTGGCGCTGGCTCCTTCTCCCCGTACCAGATACAAGCTCCTGCACTCATGCCGCCACCAGCACCTCCCCAGCAACCACCGACAACGCCAAACTGGGATCAAGCTGCTTTTGTGCAGGCCATGAACAATTTTGCTGCTCAAGGAACCTCAGGTATGGACTGGATTTTCGATTCTGGTGCTTCTAGTCACATGTCTGCTTCTCATAATATGCTATCCTCTCGCTCTTCCTCGCCGTTTTCCTCCATTACTCTTGGTGATGGTTCCTCTATTCCCATCTTTTGTGTTGGTCATACTCAGCTTGCCACTCCAACTAAGAATCTCCTTCTCCGTGATGTTCTTGTAGCTCCTGCACTAATTAAAAATTTAATTTCTGTTCGCAAATTCACCTCTGATAATCACGTCTCTGTCGAATTTGATCCTTTTGGTTTATCTGTGAAGGACTTCCTGACCAAGGCGGAGATCGCACGATTCAATAGCTCCGGCGACCTCTACTCAATTCATGGAGCTACTACCGATCCTCCTACATCCATGCTGGCCTCCGCTGATCTTTGGCACCATCGACTAGGGCATCCTCATGCTGCCGTTTTATCGTCTCTTCTTAGTGAATTCTCTATTCCTTGTAATCGTAATAGTCATGATCCGTTAGTTTGTGAATCCTGTCAACAAGGAAAACATGTTCGTCTACCCTTTACATCCTCTACCTCTCTTAGTACTTTTCCCTTTGAATTACTCCATTGTGATTTATGGACATCGCCCCACACCAGTGTTTCCGGCTTCAAATACTATCTTGTTATCTTAGATGATTATACTCATTTTGTTTGGACTTTTCCCTTGCGAAATAAATCAGAGGTTTATACAATTTTTCTAAACTTTCAACGATACGTCGCCGTTCACTTTTTTCTGCCCATACGCTTCATACAATGTGATAATGGCCGAGAGTTTGACAACCACAAAAACCGTAACTTCTTTCTTCAACATGGAATTCTTCTTCGCTTCTCCTGTCCCTACACCTCTCCCCAAAACGGCAAAGCTGAAAGATCTCTTCGTACCATCAACGACATAGTTCGAACTCTTCTAATTCACTCATCCATGCCACCAAAGTTTTGGGCTGAAGCCTTACGTACTGCCACTTATCTTTTAAACATTCGACCTTCCCAGGTCAATCCAAAAACCACTCCCTATTTCTCCCTTTTTCTGTGTCATCCCAATTATCCTGAACTTCGTGTCTTCGGTTGTCTTTGCTTTCCCAACACCTCTGCCACTTCTGAAAACAAATTAGCACCTCGCTCCATTCCCTGTGTGTTTCTTGGTTATTCTGATGAGCACAAGGGTTATCGCTGTCTTGATCTGCTCTCTGGTCGTATTCACATATCCCGTCATGTCACCTTTGTTGAACATATTTTTCCTTTTGCTAGTCGTACTTCTTCTCCAAATCCTGACCCATCTAATCCCTTGCCTATCTCTCACCGCTCTTCTCTTCCTGCCGCGACAGCGCTTTTTCCTCCTTTCCCTGCCGCGACAGCCCCCACTATTACAATGCCCGACACACCACCACCACCCTCTGACGCGACACCACAACCATCACAAAACTCTGCCACGGCACCCCCAACACCCCCACCCTCTGCCGCGACACCACAATCATCACAAAACTCTGCCGCGGCAACTCCCTCGCCCCCAACACCACCAACCTCTGCCGCGACACCACAACCATCTCAAACTTCTGCCGCGGCACCTTCCTCGCCCCTACACCCTACAAACTCTTCCGCCGAGATCTCCTCTTCTAACACTATTTCCGCATCTTCCGCTGCGTTAACGTCTCCTTCTCCTAACTCTCTCTTACCAGCTCGTGCTGTTACCACCATTCCGCCTACCAATGATCACACTATGCGTACTCGCTCCAAATCAGGTTTCCGGCAACCAGTCACTCGTCTCAATCTTCATGCTTCTCCTACTCTCTCTCCCATCCCTACTTCCTACAAAGCTGCTCTCTTAGATCCTAATTGGTCAGCTGCCATGAGAGACGAATTCCACGCTTTACTTCAGAATAACACTTGGCATCTTGTTCCTCGCCCCTCCGGTGCTAATGTTGTTTCCGGCAAATGGGTTTTTCGTCACAAATTTCACTCCGATGGTACTCTCTCTCGTTACAAGGCTAGATGGGTTTGTCGTGGTTACTCTCAGCAACATGGCATAGACTTTGATGAAACATTCTCGCCTGTCGTAAAGCCTAGTACGATTCGAACTGTTCTTAGCATTGCCATCTCTTCGTCCTGGCCTATTCACCAATTAGATGTAAAAAATGCTTTTCTCAATGGTACTCTTCAAGAAACAGTTTATTGTCAACAACCTCTTGGTTTTGTAGATTCTTCCAATCCGAATCATGTTTGCCTTCTTCAAAAATCTCTCTATGGTTTAAAGCAAGCACCTCGTGCATGGTTCCAACGTTTCTCTACTTTTATTCAAACAATTGGTTTCACTGCCTCTCTCTCCGACTCTTCTCTTTTTGTCTATCATAAAAACTCCCATGTAGCCTACTTGCTCCTTTATGTTGATGATATTGTTCTCACAGCCTCTTCGCAAACCTTTCTTACTCATATTATTTCTTTACTAAGCTCTGAATTTTCAATGACCGATCTCGGATCACTACATCATTTTCTTGGCATTGCTGTCACGCGTGACTCTAATGGTTTGTTTCTTTCTCAACGACAATACATTCTTGATCTTTTATCTCGAGCAGGCATGCTTGATTGTCAATCCTCTCGCACCCCTGTTGACACTACCACTAAGCTCTCTTCTGAGGGTGAACCTTTCTCTGACTCCACCCTATATCGTAGTCTTACCGGTGCCCTCCAATATCTTACAATCACTAGGCCAGAAATATCTTATTCCGTTCAGCAAGCTTGTCTTTATATGCATGATCCTCGTGTCCCTCATTATAATCATGTCAAACGCATTCTTCGTTATCTTAAAGGCACTCTAGATTATGGTCTCCACATAAACCCTTCTTCCCCTACCTCTTTAACAGCATATTCAGATGCAGACTGGGCTGGTTGTCCAGATACTCGTCGATCCACGTCCGGATACTGTGTTTTTCTTGGTAACAATTTGATTTCATGGTCTTCTAAACGGCAGGTCACTGTTTCCCGTTCGTCTGCGGAAGCTGAGTATCGTGCTGTTGCGCATGCTGTTGCTGAAACTGTTTGGTTACGACAGTTATTATCGGAGTTGCACCGTCCGATTCAGAGGGCCACCATCATTTATTGTGACAATATTTCAGCTGTCTACATGTCTACAAATCCAGTGCAGCACCGACGGACCAAACATATCGAGATTGACATTCACTTCGTTCGTGAAAAGGTTGCGTTGGGGGAGGTTCGAGTTCTTCATGTGCCTACTACTGCTCAGTTTGCTGACATATTCACCAAGGGTCTTGCTACCGCTCCATTTACTGACATACGTTTCAGTCTCAACGTTGTCGAACCCCACGTTGACACTGCGGGGGGATGTTAGATTGTATCAATACGTGTTCTAGAAGGACTCCTATTCAGCTTGTACTCCAAGTTAGGTTAGCCCAAGTCGGTTCCCTAATGTACTATATAAACAATGTAAGCCGGACCAAATCAATACAATTGTGAGTTCTATCTCTTGTTTACACCCCCAACGCCTCTCGCTCCCGTCAGGCCATGGCCGCAGCTACCCCATGTTTGCCGGCAAGAGGAACTGGGTGGCTAGCTCCGATGGCACTGCCGCCTGGTTGTTCACCGCCGGCCCAAGGCCAAGACTCCTTAACCTAGTAACCAGGGACATCACCTCACTGCCTCCGCTACCGGGCAATGAGATCATGCGGTCCATGAAGTATTCGCGTGGCATCATCTACGGGGACGGCACCGTCTTTCTCTATAGCTTCATCAAAGGTTCCGGATCAGGCTACTCCACACTCACGGCCTCCATTCTATGTCCCGGTGATACGGTGTGGACAATGGTTAAGAAGAGTCTATGTATGATAGAACCCCGTTGCATTGGCGCCATGTATCACGGCGGCAAGGTCTTGCTATTCGTGGACGTACATAAATACTTCTGGTGCATCCTGACACCGAACCACAAAGACGACATGAAATACGACAGCCACACCGAAGTAGGCAAGCTCGAGGCGTGGATGAGTGAATACGTGGAACTTTCATTTTTGCGCGACAGCTACTTCCTAGAGTCCCATGGGGAGCTGCTTTGGGTGACCATTTTTTCCAACAATTTTTGTCACCACCCGACCAAGGCAGTGTCGGTGGATGTACACATGCTGGAACGATCAAGCAAAGATGGAACTATGCGTTGGGTGACGAGGAATGGCCGGAGCTTGAGTGATCGTGTCTTCTTCCTTGGGTCACCTGCCAGCTTCACCGTGGACGTCTCACATCGAGACGCCAATGGTGGGTGCGTCTACTTCGTCTATGACTGTTGTGTGTTCATATATAGCCTTGTTGACCGTGAGGCCAAAGTCGTGGAAAGGCTATGTCCAGGATGGGGTTTCGACAAGGCGCATGTGTAGCTTCGACACTAGCCCGCCATAGCTTCACTTTGCAAATTCAGCAAAATCTCTTTTACATACTATTGTGTATCACTTATACCACATCCTGTGCTTGCCGACACTGTAAAATATATCTATTATAATCGGTAGAACTTCCGTAGATTAATTGTTAAGGTAGTAGCTAGCTATTGTGTCTAGAATAAACTTGTAAAAATAGCATGTGTACAAGCTGGGAGACATTTTCCTTAGGTCGACTTCACTGTCAGTGTCATTCGGTTGTGAAGTACTATAAAAGATGTATCCCAACGGTGTAGTAAGATCACGCAATCAGAACTTCAAGTGCCATAAGTGAGCGGCTCAACTATCCATTATTTGTCTATGCCTATCGAATGAATAGTGCTCATCCTTGCATGGAAAATAGCGAGCGACAGGCTCAGAGCTACCAAGATACTATCCCCTTCCGAAATATAAGATATTTAGTTTTTTCTGATTCAAATATATCTAGACGCGTTTTAGTGTGTAGATTTACTCATTTCAGTCGATATCAAAATAGCTAAAACATCTTGTAATGTGGAAGATAGAGAGTAGCACCAAAGAGAATTCAGACATAAGCCATTACAAAAAAATAAATATTAATATCTTGGATTCATTGGACACTTTGAATTATAACAGAAGTACAATAAGTTTCAAAAAACAGGCGGTTGTATGTTGGAACCTGTTGAATATAAATATATGCCTAGCCCCTTTCCATAAGTTCGGACTTTTGGTCTAGATGGATAGTGCAGCAATTCTATACCTCCAAAAAATAGTTTACTTGCCAATTAAGAGAACAGAGGTAAGAGCATTTCCACCTATAGCACCCCTGGAAATGTGTTCGGCACCCCCAAAATGTGTCTCCTTTGGATACCGGACACATGTCCGACACAATGGTGGTGCTGCCTCAGCGGCACTCCCCAAAGATAATTGTTCATCTTATGATCATTTGCAAAAAAAATAACAAAGGAGCTGATTTTCATCAAACGAGACACATTATATCAAAATTTAAACTAAACTTTAATATAGTAGAAAGCTCAGGAGAGGGACTGGTCATCAAGTAGAAAGAAATCATTCTAGAGAAAGACATTTGGTTCAACATTTTTCAGTAGCTGGTCTAACGAAATGCATGATACTTTTTCCACCATTTCTCTCTCAAAAGCGATGACACATATGGTGCATGATACCAAACAGATTCCACGAGAACATGTGTGCTGGTACGTACGATCAAATAAGCAAAAGCAAGTCACCAACTGCATGATGATGCTCGATTTAGCGGACAAGTCCTTTTACGGGCACGGCAACGGGTGGGATCGTTCATGTTGTCGGCAGCCGCCTTCCTTTTGCGCATCTTGTAGGGGCGCAAGCTCAGGTACACCTTGCAGAGGGTCACCTTGTCCTGCCCGTCGTTGTGCAGGCCGAGCTCCACCATGGCCCACCTCGACAATATGCGCCGACTGCCCTCCTTCCTCGCAAACTTGAGATACCGGCGATACCCTAGGTGCTGGTTCGCGGAG
Source organism: Puccinellia tenuiflora (assembly GCA_012064385.1). Classification (NCBI taxonomy): domain Eukaryota; kingdom Viridiplantae; phylum Streptophyta; class Magnoliopsida; order Poales; family Poaceae; genus Puccinellia; species Puccinellia tenuiflora. The sequence continues at coordinate 530,969 of QRDG01000092.1, forward strand.
GCCACAGACTTGGGCTTGCTCTCGGTGTGCCAGAACCCCTCCCCCGAGTCCACCTTGCGCCCCATGCGGCGGCAACCTCTAGCACGCATGGGCGTGAAGAAATACCATACTCGGTGGCCTTTGCTCGAGGCTGCCGCGGCATACTGACGCGTCAGAACATTGGGGTGGTCGGCATAAACGTCGCCGTCATGGATGAAGCTGCACGACTTGTCGCCGGAGACGACATGCGGCCTGAGGTACGACTCGATGAGCTCGTGCTCGGAAGGGTGGGCGCGTAGCATGAAGTCCGGGCGGTTCTGGCGGTCCTAGCAGGATGTGTGAAAATATTACAATTATATTATATTAAAGTCGAACACAAAGAAATGGCTCAGATTTGCTAGACAAAGCAAGAAAGGCTTAGGATTTCAACAAACAAATAAGTTCTGTTTCAAACAAGTTGAAAGCTGCAATGTTTTGAGTACTATAAAGTTGCAAATGAGGAAAGCAATATTTCCAACATCACTGTTTATCAGATCGCTCACGACAATACCGTATATTCTACTGTTTGAACGCCCGTAAACAATTTTGTAGGGAGAAATTCAGGGTTAGTTTTGAATTTTAGAAAATTAGTTCCTACTAAAGCATGTACTTTCTCCTGTTTAACAGTGAAAATGGAAATAACTATGCCTTGCTACTCGTCAAAAGAGCACCAGGTCCTGGTTAAAATCATTTTGGAATGTGTATTCTAAAGAATAGCATTATCTAGTTAATATATATACTGCAAATCATGGAGTACATCAGTGTCGTCAGAGAACAGTGACGTAAATAGGATCCAGGAAATGATATCCATCAATGCATCGTGTTACTTACAGCAGTCAAACTATCATGGCCCTTATTCAAGTTCTGATTCTCATCTACTGGGTTGTGACTCTTGCGAGTGTGATCTAGTTCATCACTTCCCATAGCAGGTGGTTCCTGGAAATCTCCAAGTCAGGTGTACGCATGCTTATTTGAATTATATCAGCATATATGTTCCGAAAGTGTCTTGTTCTTACCTCTACATTCCTCGCTTTCTGGGTGTACATGGCCTTACAACTACCATGGAAGAGTGATTGTTTAATGCTGGAGAGTGATTGTTTGATGCTGGAAAACATGGTGCAGTACTAATGGTGGATCCACCCTGAAGCATACGACTCCTGCACCACGAGACACACGGCATGAACCAATTGACAAGTTACAAGTATTCGTTTCTTTTTCACAAAGAGTAACATACATATGCATGCTACTATTTTAGTCTATGAAATTTTACAAATAGTAATCATGCCTAAGGTAGTATTAAACCACCAGTCGTATGACGGTATGAATCGATATTCTGTATCCCAGTTCCTACCTCCGATTCTATCCTACATTCTAAACGCTAGCCCTCCCGTTCAACAAGACATGGTTCCACATCTACTCACTCCATTCCAATTTAATTGACTTGCTATGCACCACATGTGGATGTAGATAGATATGTTACATGCCTAGATACATCCACATTTGGTGCATAGCAAGTTAATTAAATTGGAACGGAGGGAGTACATTTCTTGACTATACACTAATATCACTATGCGTATAGCATTACTGAGTGAATCATAAAAGCATCGTCGCAAAGTCCATTGGAAAGACCATAAAAAAAAGTCCAATTCGAATCGTATCGTCCGTTTCCCTCTGGTTCTTATAATGGTAATATAGTATCTTCCCATAAACCATATGTAAACCCTCATTGTGGTTTATGGGGAACATGTGTATGTAACCGTAGAGAATATGAATTGGATATCTCAATGGAACTGCAAAACAGTAGGAAACACGTGTCATATTTCTAGAAGAGCTAAGCGAGCAGAATAAGAGGAGGAATAGGAGGCGAAATCAATGCGTTACCTCCAACTCCACGGGAGACCGGCCGCCGGCCAAATCAAACAATCGGAACCAGCCGGAGAGCGAGAGGAGGTAATGGCTTCGAGGAGGCTTGTGACATCTGCGGTTGGGGTCCCTCCGTCCGGAGCTTGTTGCGCCGGAGGACGAGGTCCAGAGCGTTTCTGCACTATGGGGAAGCTGGAGCTGCAGGCGTTCACTCTTCGACTTCTCCACTTTGTGTTATAGCATCGGGAAAAAAAAGTAAGAACACGGATCGTCACGGACGGTCTACCTCCTCTTTGCCTGAGTGCCGCACAGAGGACACGCTCGGCGAATATTTGAGATTTTCCATTCAATTTTGTTAAATTTTGGCTGAATTGTTTCATTTTCTTTCTTGGCAAAATGTAATTCGTTGATGAATGTTTTTCACTCGGCAAAGTACAAATTGACTTCGGCAAAGCTACTTTTTTGTTTTCTGTTTCTTTGACCGCTCTAGACTCATCATTCTCTCGCGACGTCTCTCTTTTGCTGAAAGAAAATGTTAAAACATGGACGACGCGGGGCCTACGGAATACGGTTTCGTATGAAACCGGATGAGGAAGGGTTATAAAAGCATCCCCACTTAGATCGGATCCAAAGAGCATCCTCACCGGCACCTGCTAAAGTCATGTCTGGCAGCCGCCAATTATGCTTTCTATAAGGGTGTCGGACAAGTGTCCACCACAATGTTTTTTTTTTACGCTTAACCGGCAGGAGCTCTGCCATTTCATTATAGTAAGAGAGAACAAATACAAAAATTATAAAACAGGGTCAGGCCACCCCAAAGCGGGACAGCGAAAGAAAAACAACTACTCCAAAAACGCCTCCCCTAGGAGGGTAACATCAATTCTCGCCAGTTGCAAAACCTCGGTAGGAGGCAGCGAACGATGCTGGAAAATGCGCCTGTTCCTTTCGGTCCATATATGCCAGAGCTAAGTATGCAGCCAGAGTCGATTATTTCGTCCTCAGCGCTGCTCCTTTCGCTGAACTGTTGCTACTCGGCAGATGGTGCTTGGGTGTTCAAATGCTTGTAGACTGATACTCGACTGCTATAAGGTTGCGGGTATGCTCCTCCGCCTCCACGTTCTCGTGTGAACGCTTGATGGCGGTTGTCTCGTGGCAGCAATCGCCGCATCCAAGACCTCCCTGACCCTACGGTATGCATCCTTGTCACGCCAACTGGCGAACGAGTTGTAGCTGCTCCTGCTGCAACTATACTGTCCGGGCCGCTCCTCACTCACATATGCCCAATCAGAGCGGTCGTCACCACTCCCCTCGTTGTCAGACAACTGAGGGGTTAGCTCTTGCGTCGAGGGTGAGCACTGTGTGTAGCCTGTGTGAGGGTGGCCCATGTGGTAGCGAGGCGGCATGGCATAGCGACAGCGTGGGTGGTGTGGCCTACGGCGAGCACGAGTCGTGAAGTGACAGCACGGTTGGTCTGTTTTTATTGCCGGTCAATCAAGCAGGAAACAGAGGCAAAAACTGGTGGCGCAAGATGGGAACCAACAGGTGGGTGAGCACGCGTTGCATCCGAGTTAATATCGACGACACGTCTCTGGCGCGCTCGCGCCGCTTGGGAAACCGGTAAGGCTGGGCGCTTCATACGAAAGGCTCGGGCTGCACACGCGTCGAGGTAAATGCGATGCGTGCGGCAGACACATCGTCCCTTCTTAGTTCTTCTTTGTTTAGTAACTTGGGTCTTACTTCATGTCAATATTAATTTATATTTCATAACCGATTTGCACGTGGAAGAAGAAATGAATTAAGTTAAGAATATATTCCATCGTTTATTATTTTAAATCAATATTCACCATGGAAACAATATTATAGTGTCATGCCGTTCCAATTTAATTGACTTGCTATCCACATTTGGTGAATAGCAAGTCAATTAAATTGGAACGGAGGGAGTAAAAGATGGACTGAAGCAAAATTCGGTTTGAATGGAAGCAAATTTTGGTTTCAATGGAAGCAAAACTAAGTAACATTGAAAATTATTTTATTTTGCTTTCCCACGAAGCAACCCTGCTCCCTCCGTTTTTATTTAGTTCACGTTCTGGATTTTTCAAAGTCAACCTTTCCAAAGTTTGACTAACTATATACAAAAAGAATATCAACATTATAATATTTAATATATATCATATGAAAGTATATCTTATGAAGCAAATTTTGTTGTAAATATTTAATTTTTCCCATATAATTGGTCAAACTTCACAATATTTGACATTTTTTTTTGCGGAACACAATATTTGACTTTGACTAACCCATAACACGCAAACTAATTGTACTGTAAACGGAGGGAGTACATGCCTGAAATTATGCTGAAGTTATTACTCCATAATGCCGGACGAATCAGATTGGGGAGCAGTTAATAGCCTATCTCGAAAATTAAGTGGATTTTGTTACAGGAAGGTTTGCATTTCGGGAGCAATTATTGTGGAGGCATGAATTGTTAAAAGAGATATATGCACCGTTGGTCACTGAAATTGGTCACGATGAGTACTTCAGTCACTGAACTTGCAGAATGTTGTGTCCAGGTCACAGAACTTGGCAAGGATGAGCAAACTGGTCACAATCATGACATGGCACGCTAACTCGGCGGTTGACCGAAGACCGTGACGTATTTTCGTTTGCAAAAAGAACCCTCTAGAATCACAAAATCACATTAATCCGGAGTTGCGGCCTAGAGCGAGGAGTGGATGGAGGATCCGCCGCGGCCGAGCGCGGGCGATCGAGCTGCTCTCAATCCGGAGTGGATGGAGGAGCTCGCCGAGGCCGAGCGAGCTGCTCTTCATCCGGAGTGGACGGAGGTGCGCCGGAGCTGGAGGTCGCGCAGCGAGATACGCGCTGGGTCCGAGCGGCACGGCGACGCACATGAGGTGGGCCGTGGGCGGCGTGGTCGCGCGCAGTGGCGGAGGACAATCAATCGAATGTTCCATGGCGTGCTTTTGTCGCTTCTTGCCTGAAGAAAATTGAGGCGGAAGCGGCGCGTGAGGTCGGGACGAGTGGGGAATCGGCGGCCACAGACGGTGCACGTGTAGGGGACCGACGGGGCGGCGACTCCAGCGCGCTTGGCCCCGTCGATGGAGCGCCGGTCGCTACGGTTTGCAGAGACCTAGGCGGGTAGGTGGTACACTCCTCGGCGAGCTTGTCGGCCCAAACTCATCGATGTTCGAGGACGGCAGCGGTCGCTCGTCCAGCCAGAAGGAGTCAGGTCGCCGCTGCTTTGTGCTCCAGTCCCGTCCTTGTCTCCTCTGTAGCTGTGGCACTCTCCATGTTCACTCTACCGGCGATGTACGGGCATTGGTGCTCCACATGGGAAAAAATTGGTGCTCGATGGGGAAAAATTGGTGCATGACCAGCGGCGACGAGATAGATGGACCAGGAGCGGAAAAAAAGGGGAGCACCAAATCGGGACCAGCGGCGACGAGATTTCCGGCCACAGCGACGCACGACTTGATCTTGCGGCTACTAGACCCTGGGAAGTGATTTGGGTCGCCGCCGCCGATGCGCTCCCGGTTGAGATGTATCTGACTGTGAGATCCACACGTCAGTGGAGCATGGCCATGGCTGGGTCGCCGGGGTCTTATCCCCGTCTCCAGCGGGACACGGCGGCGGCCATCCCGACGAAACGAGGGTCTCCGGTGTGCTGGTGGGGAAGAAGAACCTCCTGACGGGCAGGCCCCACAGTCAGTGAGTGAAAGAAAAACAGTTTTAATTTTACAGGGTTCTTTTTGCAAAAAAATAGGTCACGGTCTTTGGTCAACTGCCGAGTCAGCGTGCCATGTCATGACTGTGACCAGTTTGCTCATCCTTGCCAAGTTTCGTGACCTGCGCACAACATTCTGCAAGTTTAGTGACTAAATTACTCATCGTGGCCAATTTCAGTGACCAATGGTGCATATATCTCTTGTTAAAATATAAATCATAGCATTTCCCATCAGTTCGGACTTTTGAGATAATTGGCTAGTGCATCAATTCAATATGGTATCAGAGCCAGGTGGTCTCAAGTTCAAGCCCCGGCTAACACACTATTTAATTTAAAAATAGTTGCGGCCTCCCATCTACCCCACGTCTAAGGTCTTACCAATTGTCCAGCCTAGACGTGAGGGGGAGTGTTAAAATATAAATCATAGCCTTTCCCATCAGTTCGGACTTTTGGGATAATTGGCTAGTGCATCAATTCAATATGAATCTGGCCCACGATTACAACAAGAGAGTCGGATCGCCTTGTTAAATATCCGACGACAACCGTCGATGGAGTCCGACGCCGATTCCTAGCAGTGTCCCGATCTCGGTACATCCAATTCCAGTCGATGGAGTCCATCACGGCGCTCTCGCCGCCGCCCGTCACTGCCAGGCTCGCGCCGACGGTCCGCCCCTGGGCCAACCTCTCGCCGGACCTCCTCCTCGACGTCTCCAACCGCCTGGACGACCCCACGGACTTTGTACGCTTCCACGCCGTCTGCACGCCGTGGCGCAACGCGGCACCATCGCTGCACTCCCCGGAGGCAACCCGCCCCGCGTTCTCGCCGTGGCTCCTGGCGATGTGCGGCACCCAGGTCATCCACTCCACCATTGGCTTAGGATGCACCTCTTCCATCGACGGCGTGCTCGTGGAGCCGCCGCCACCGGGTGCGACATCATCTACCGGCGGCTGTAGCAGAAACTGGGTGGGTAGCGCGCACGGCACAGCCGCGTGGCTCTTTGTCGCGAGTCCCTAGCCAAGACTCGTCCACCTTCTCACCGGAGCTGTCGCCGAGCTGCCTCGCTTCCCGGACCGCGATGAGATCATTGTGCCGATGGAGAATGCACGTGGCATCGTCGCGACGGTACAGTCTTTCTATACAACTTTTTGTACAAGTGGATGTCCACATTCTCGGCGGCTATCCTGCGTCCCGGTGATAAGGTGTGGAGAGTCCTGAGAAGAATTTGGGATGTCCCGACGACACTTTCAAGTGCCATGTATCGTGATGGTAAGATCATAGTGTCATTGAGTGAGTACTTTTGGAGTGTATTGACGGGAGGCGGCATCGGCGACTTACCGGGGCTCCAGCCGAGGTGGAACGGGGGCGAGGAAAGAAACTTTTCTCGTGAATGCAATTACGTCCTGGAGTCCCGTGGCGAGCTGCTGTGGCCATCCGTCCTAGTTAAGCGTGGCGGAATTTATGGCTACGCTCGCACCGACATCACGCCGGCACTGTCGGTGACGGTACACATATTGGAAAAAGGAGCAGGCGGCGTCATGCAATGGGTGCTGATGGACGGATGGCGCTTAGCCGATCGAGTTTTGTTCCTCGGGTCCCCCGCCAGCTTTGCCGTGGACGCCGACCAGCTGGGTGTGGGTGGCGGCTGCGCTTACTTCGTTTTCAGGCATTGCGTGTTCCGGTATGGTCTCGTCGACGGCGAGGGTGAGCTCGTGAAGCGGCTACCTCGCAGATGGGGTAGTGATGGGGCGGGCGTGTGGCTCTGGCCAGAACCTACCATTGCACCAATCCAAGAAATTCGACAAGGGTTGATGAAGAAGCAAAAGATGCAGTGGGATGTGTTAGGCATTTTCAATTAATAGTAACTGGATGAACTGTTGTCTCTAATAATTTCGAAGACAGTAGCCAAATTCCAATATCATCGGCGAATTATATATTGTTGATTGTTTGTTCAGTAAAAAATTATATATTGTTTGAATCTATACATCATTTATTAGGTGATGACAGCGCACTACTTTTGTGTCAATTTTTCTCCAGCTTTCTTTGATTGCCCCAGCATATGTTTTCTCTGCCTTCCTGGTTTGGCAATTTTGTATTGAAATTTCATGAGACTGGAAGATATGGCTCGACCGTAGCTCTACGGTATTGGTTCCTCTATCCCTTGCCCGGACTCATGCTTTGTGTTGTTTTGCGCCTTTGCCCTGCACCAGCTTTAAGCAGAGGTGGATGGGGTCCCAGCTGCACTGATTCACTTATAGCATTCTTGAGATCACGTAATTGTAAAAAACCACTAGGCCACGTTATTTTTATTTTAGTTTGCTGACTTGGGAGAAGAATTACACGCCAAAATCAGGACATTGCTACATGTTCACCCTTGGATTGTTCCACCCTAGAATACTTATTTCAGTCAACAGGAATCGATCTTCCCCACTCCTTTTTTCTAAATATAAGGAGGCAGAAACTCATAGTCGGACATGGTTACATGTATAAATTTATCTCATGGTGCTGGCTTGGAATAAATCTGCATAACTGGCATGGTTGCACTATTGCATCTCCTTAATGTCAGACGAGCAAAACTGACTGAAATAAATATACCAAAACAAATCTGCTCAAATTTAGCAAGAGCAGCTTCACAGCTTGTGCTCAGAAACTGTTTGACTTGCAGTCAACTTTGTGATGATAAACTAGAGGCAGTGCACCCGTCTATTTGTAAACAGATTGTACTTTGCATCTGCCTCCATCTCAGATTCTCAGTCTTCCAAGGCACATGCTAGATGCAATCAAATCAATAGTGCTATTTGGATGACAGAGGACTTTGCTTATATCAAGTTTTGAGTTGCTGACAGAGCTTGCTAAGTGTTGCTACTGTAACCCCTGAGTTTGTTCTACTTCAATGTTGAAATTTCTATTACTATACTTGGTAAAGTAAGTTGGGATGTCCTGGAACATGAAGCTACCAACTGTTTTACAGCGTTAATCTCGAGCTCATGAAACGGCTGCCTTGTAGATGGGGTAGCGATGGGGCGAGTGTGTGGCTCTGGCCACAACCTACCATCTCTGTTTTAAATAGCCAGCTATCACCCGGCTATAGCCCGGCTATAACCTTGTGAGAGGGTCTGCGCTATAGATAAGGTCTTCATAGGCTAAAAGGTAATAGCCGCTAATAGCCTGGCTAAATGAATTTAGCCCCGTAGTCGCTATATTCCTGCTTAGGTGATCCAAAAAAATTGGACCAAATTTGACCCGCTCGGGCCAAATTTGTCCCGCTCAGCCCAATTTCAGAACTATGTTCTGAATTGTGCTACTTAATGATCTAATATGTGGATAGAACCATGCTTAGAACTTCTGTTTATTCGTATCTATTATGTGACTATGTTGTGCATCTGTGAATTATTGATATATATACAAATATATACTGCCTAAATATTTTTTTTTCATTATTTAGCCAAACGGCTATAAGGCCATAGCCGCGCTATAGCCCGGCTATAGCCTTTCATACCTTCTGAAATCGCCCGCGCTATACATAATAGCCCGCTATTTTAAAACAGAGCCTACCATTGCACCAATCCTAGAAATTCGACAAGGAGTGAAGAAGAAGAAGCAACAGATATGTAACTAATGAGATGAGTTTGGGAATTTGCGATTTAAAAATAACTGGATGAAGTGCTGTCTCTAATTATTTTGGCGACAGTTTCCATATTTCAATATCATTGGCGAATTATAGAGGTTTCAATCTGTACATTCTTTAAATTGCAGAATGCTATATGTTAGATCTATATAGATGGTTCGTTCCTCTACTATTACCCCTTCTTTTCAAGCCAAAACTTGCTCAAAATTATGTTACTTTTCGGCTCTCCCAATAATTTTTTCTCCAGGTTTCGTTGATTCACCAATCATATGCCGTGCAACTTGCATTGAAATTTCATCAGACTGTGAAGGGTTTGGCCTGTGCGCTGGTGTGGATGGGCCGATGGGGTCCCACCTGCACTGATTCATTCGTAGCATTCCCGATACCTGGTAGAATTCCAAAACCCACTAAATCACGTTATTTTCATTTTACTGCCCCTACTTAGGAGAAGAAATACACGTGGAAATCAGGGCATTGCTACATGTTCACCTTTTGATTACTTCATGCCAGAAATGAATGTTTATTTCAGTCAAAGGGACTTGATCTTCTCCACTCCTTTTTTTTAATGAATCTGCATAACTGGCATGGTTTGCACTATCGCATCTCCTATATATCAGATGCGCAAAATTGACTTAAGTAAATACTCCAAAACAAATCTGCTCATATGTTGCAAGGGCAGCTTCACAGATTTTGCTGAGCCTCAGACACTGTTTTCTTTGCATTCAACTTTGTGAAGATAATCTAGAGGCAGTGCACCCATCTTCTTGTAAACAGTTTGTACATTTCATCTGCCTCCATCTCATATTCTCAGCCCATCCAAGGCACATGCCAGATGCTACCAATAGTGCTATTCGGATGACAGGGCACTAACACTATTATAGTTGTTGAGTTTTTTCCACTTCAATGTTGAAATTTCTAATGCTAAACTAGGTAAGTTAACGGTTTTGCTAGTTCTCATGCGCATGAGAACTTGCTTAGAGCTCAGAACTTGCTTAGAGCTCAATCGCGTGCTTAACCGTCGGATTTCTGTTGTGCTTTACGATTCGTGTTTGTTGGGTGTTCAGCCTATTGTGTGGTGGGCTACTGGATGGGTTGGGCTATTGTGTCGGACGGGCTGGGCTATTGTGTCGTGATGGACTATTTAATGGGCCAAGTAGATTGAACGGTTTGCTAATTCAGCCCGTTTCGTGTTTTTTTTTGTTGCTTGTGTTTCAGGTCGTTTTTGTTGGGCTTTGGACTTCTTGTTGGGCTTTGATTCATGGGGAGACGGCGTTTTTTTTCTATTTTGGTTTGTGGGTTTTTTTTAGAAGTCTTTTTTGGACAGAATGTTTATTTTTGCAGAAATCACCCTGTATTATGTAGAAATCGTGGATAAGGTTTCCTGTTTCAGTGTCAAGATATCCCCAATCCGTGGGGACGGCGAGCGAGCTAACCTAGGTCATTTCTGTGGCGGCGTCTCCTTGCCGTGGTGAGGTTAGATTCGAGCGAGAGAGCGAGGGGGGGAGGTGGGCGGGGGGTTGTTTGGTGTACTATGCCTGGTGTGCGAGGTAGCCGTCGATTGGCAGGAGAAGGGGCAGGCACCAGTGACGGAATGGAAATGTGGAGGTACACCGGCGGCGATGGCGAGCCATGGGCGAAGGAAACCGCCGAAGTTTTCTGGAATACGGCGACGCAGGCGAAGTCACCTGTGAAGGTATGTACATTTATAGCGTCTATTGTGTTGTTGGCAGTGATTTTAGATGTCGATTTTTGTTGAGCTGTGGTCTTTGTTGGAATTTTATAGTTGAATGTTTTGTTCTAGATACGAGTTGTGTGTTTTTTGTGGTGCAGAGTGTTGTGGGCAGTAGCAATCGCAGCTTGAAGAAAAACGAAGGAGAAGAAGAGAAGCTGCAGAACAAAATTGAGGAGCTTGAAGCTGTGATCAGATTTATGAAGCTTGTCATCAAAGACATTAGCAGAGAACATAGAAATGAGATGAGAGTGAGGGATAAGAAGGAATTTATCTTTGTACTAGTTGTAGTTGGATTTGCAGTTATGTATTGTTCTTGTGCTTTGTTAGTTAGGGGGTTTGTTTGAGTTTGTTTTGTGTCTGAAGCTGTGATCAGAATAATATCAAAGGAATAAGAAGAGGATTCTTCCCAAGTGTTTTTTGTTGGGTGTTTAATTGAGGATATCATACTAAAATAGGTAGATAATGGAGATTATGCAGTGCATTGTTCTGATAAGTTCGAATTTGTTTGAAATTTTGAATTTGTTTTTTCAAGTTGGAGACAGGGGTGTTGTACTGTAGGCAGAATATGAGGAGGCAACGCTAATGTTCTGGTGTTGTGGGTCCAGAAGCTGCTTTGTTTTGCCACGTTGTAACTGTCTACAGGGAACCTCTTGTTTGTGGCCACGTTGCACGTCTGGTAGTCATCGAGGACTCTGGTCGTGTAAATGTTCAGTTGCTAGAATTGGTTCATTTCTCCGAAACAGGGCTGGGAGAAAGAAGAAGAAGCGGCGTCCTATACTCATAGCCAGGTAATTTTGTTTTTCCTGCCTCACTGCAACGCATCTGCATTGAAGGTTTTGTTCTTTTTGTGGTATCCTTGATCTTATTTTCATTCTCTCCCCCTCCGTGTGTTCATGAGGTTATGTATTGTTTTCTGTACAAGGGGTTTTTACTAAGTCATTGCATTTCTCCTTTAGATTTTTTCTGCAAGAATCATGGTGTCTCTTGTTGCATCATGGGTTTGCTGAATCTATGAATCCTTCCCATCTTTTGGTCTAATTTCTTTTTGCTTGCTGTGCATGCAGGTGCTGGCGATTTTTGTTTTGTGTTTTGCGCATGTAGAAGCCTGGATTGATGGCTGCAGATGGAGGTATCTATCTTTCACCTCTCTTTCTTAGTTGGAGATTTTAGGGTTCTGCATGTGTTCGTTTTTTTTATGTTGCATTACTGATTTTTAATTGTAGTAGTACTCTGTTTTCATCTAAATAGAATTGTGAATCCTGTATGTGTTGGTACGTATGAATACGAGCACATGATGTAATAGCCACAGAGATTTGATCTGCTGTGTTAGTAGGAAGATTCCAGTCAGATGAGTTATAAACATGTCCTGTTTTGCTATTCTAACTGACTATATAGTAATGATCGCTTTTAGCATGTCAACTGAGATGAAATTGGAGTTCTGTATCAAATACTTATATGGTTCCTTTTTGCATAAATCACTGTAGGTATGTTTTCATCCATGTCGTGCTGCATAAATTGGAGTTATGTACCAAGTACTTATATGGTTTCTGCATGCGTTTGTTTCTTTTTTTGTTGCATTACTGAATTTTAATTGCTGTAGTACTATGGTTTCATCCAAAAAGAAGTGTGAATTGTGTAGTCATTTTATAACAATTTTTGTAAGCTGGTTCATAATCACTGATGGAATTAGTATTTACTGAATTTTGTTTTTGTTGTTAAATGTCAGGAGTGAATCTTTTAGCCAGTTGCAACACTCATTGCCCTCTGTGTGGCCAGTGCTTCCCCGAATGTCGTCGATCTATGCGTGCTTCAAATAGATTTATTATGAGGCCGTTGTCGCCTGCATTCAAGTTGGGAGTTGTATGTACTTCAGTTCATTTGCTACCATGTTTTTATAGGTTGTTTGTTGTATGTGTGTAGGTTTGTGAGATGTTTTTTTGTTTATGTACAGGAAGTGCCTTGTGGGTTTAGGTCTCGTCTTGATATTCTTTGTCCCGGCAACTTCATGGTAGTTAGGGGTCGGCGCGAGGAACCTGATGCCCCACAGTTCAATATCACATCCATGCATCATATTTGGATTGATAGGACTGACAAAAGGACCCTGATGTGTGGGCCTGAATGGAGGTCTTTATGTCAGGCATACCAACTAGTGAGTGACGATACTCTTCTATTTGATTATGACAAAGATATGAAGGTTTTCAACCTTGATGTCATTGCACATGATGGTGAAAAGAAGCAAATTGTTCAATTTCCAGGTAGTTTATTAGCATCATTTTTTTTAAGTAGTTAAATTTTATGATGGTTTTAAAAGTAATAGATTGTTTTTTTGTTGTTGATTGCTTTTTTTTATTGAATTAGGTGTCTGGGATACACCTCAGGATGTTAGAGATGCACTGATGAGGACTTATTTCTCAGATGCCATGGAAGTCACTATGACTCAAATGAATGCAATAAATTTTGAGCTTCTAAAGTTTGTCAATAAGGGTGGGAATGAGGTCGATGACAATGCATATCTATTCTATGTGCACAAGCTTGATGGGGATGATCTGTATAAGCTGGTAATTTATCAGTCTCTTTAAAATGCGAGTCTCTTTAAAATGCGAGTCTACATGAATGCTGTCAATGGATATCTGATTTTTATTTTGGTTGTGTTAGTAGTTTTGTATTGTTGTAATTATAGTGGAATTTTTCGTTTTGATGTAGTATTCTCATGTTAATTGTTTTTTAATCCAATCAGGAAATCCCATATGAAGCTTATGGTTCTGGGTTCAAAATCCCAAAGACTCGAAGAGCAATGCTTGGGTTTGGAGAAAGGGTGGTGGAAGGAAGTTTCAAGCACAAGTATCACGAGAACATAGTAATTGACGACAACTGGGACGAGTTTCGTGGTATTGCACGTCTGCGTGCTGGTTCGACTATGCTTGTCAAAGTGGGTTTCAGTGTGGGATGGATAAGCCTGGATGTGAAGAAAATCAACTGTGTAGATGATTAGTTTTGAGGTCTGAAACAAGTGGAGATGATCAGCAGCAGGAGGAATTAGTAGTGTAATACTTTTGGTAGTATTGATATCTATGTTGTTGGAATGGTTTTTATATTTTGTGTTTGGACCTTTTATATGTCTTTTTGTTGTGCCAGGCGATTTGTTCAAGTGTGTTTGTAAATATATTGTTCATAGTTGGTGCTTTTATGCAGTATGTGTATGCAGCCAGTGGTATTTCTTCTGCACTTCACTGGAAGTTATGACTGCTGGTTTCTTTCTATGTGTTTTGGATGTTCTGGTGTATGTTCATCCTTATGTCCCATGTGCTTTTGATGTATGGTGTACTTATCTTTTTTGCAACACGAATAATTTGAATTTTGGAATAGGGATTTTTTGGTACTTCGGTGACTTGGACATAATCGATATGGCAGTTCAACATCGAGTTGGAGAGAGAAAAATGCATCGCCCTCAAGATAGAGTACTACATCAATTTTATTATTAATAGAATAACTTTGACCTGTAACTGATTTTTTATTATTGTTTGATTTTTTTATAAAAAAAATTGTACCCAATTGCAAATTCATTTGCAACTTGTAAAATAATTGCTTTTTTTTTCCTGGAGGTTCTCTCAGTTGGTGATGGACTAGGCTGGGTTTTCTGGGCTGGGTTTTATTGCTTGTTGGGCTTCGGCCGTTATTTCTCTGCCTCCCCGTTTCCCTTATTTTGCCAGACTGAATAACTCTTTTTTTTGCAGGAGCGAGTAGTGTTGCAGTTGCAGAGCGGTTCGAGCGGGAGTGGCGATAGCGAGGAGGAGGCGAAGGCGTTCTTCCCGTCGGCGGTTTCTCTACGTTTTGGCCCGCCACCGCCGCTGCCGCCGCCGGGCGTAAGCTGGTCCTCTTTCTCGTTTGCTCCGGGAGGTTCGCTTCAGATCTCACGCAGTTTTTAATTTTTTGAATGGTGCTTGTTTGTGCTAGATCCCGAATGGTAGAGATAGATAGGTGGTTCCATGTGATTTTGGTTGTTGTTGCCGAATGGTACCATTTTATGATGTCCCGTGTTCTAGTGATTTTGCACTCAGTGTTCTAGTGCTTTTGTCCTGTCTATTCTAGGGTTTGACGGTTTCTATTTTGTACATTGATTTATCAGAGAGATGGAGAGAGTTGTTGCTTATTGTTTGAGTGAGAGTACTGCTTCATTTTTGCTTCTTCTTTTGTTTGGATTGAGTGGGTGTATCTGCATCGGAGAGATACTACTCACACTGCTGTGTGGTTACTAACCGATAGATGCTTGTGCTTTTGTCGGTGCTGGTAATTTGTACTTGGACATGTGCTGTACTACTGTGTAATTTACTAGCCGAGATATCTTAATTTCATAGAATAATTTGATTCAAAGCCCTGACTAGGTTTGTGAAAGATGACTCCTGTTATAAAATGCTTCTTATTGAGCAGTGGCATCTGTTTTTATGTCCCTAGTACATAGTATGAAGGTACAAAATTGTATGCTTGATTCACGTATCATGTAATGTTTTAAGTCATGAATAAAGTTGTACCTTTTTGCAAGGATTGTTGTATAATGGAATGTGTAAGAGAATTGAATTCCAGGGGCAGTATGTGTTGATTGGTAGTATAGTTTGTAGTTCTTGTGGTGTATGATTTTTCCTCGGGATGTATTGTGTGATGTTTCAACCTTTTGTTGATTGTTTGGATAACTATTAGGTAGGTTTTTGGATTAGGTTTATGAGAAGATTGAATTTTTTTGCCCTGATGTAGTGTTGTTGTTTTTGTTTGACATGAATAAAGCTGTCACTATCAAAGCCTAAGACATTTACTGTTACTCATTTGCAGTTGCATCCTTGTTGTTTGTTTTATAAATTGTAGTTATTGTTCTCTTTTTTTGCAAAATGTGTTTTCAACAAATTATTTTTTGTGATCATCTTTTGTTGATATTTATCCTGTTATTCTGCATTGTTAGTTGCCCTAGTTGTCTGATGCCTTCTTTTTAAGTTTCAGGAATGGCTTCAATGTCTTGCCGAAGGTGCGGGCAACCTGCTGCCAACTGTGGCAGGTCTGACAGACGAGTTATGTCATGTGACATTCAGATCAATCTTCCCAATATCACGAAGTGTGCGGTATGTTTTTCAAATTTGTTTCTTTGCACTTTATGTGTGGAATTTCTTTTTTTCATTTGTGTTGTACTGATTGTTTGGTGGTGGGGGGACCATTTTATGTTGTTAATGCAGATTGTTCCATGCTACTTCAAAGAGAAGATCAACGAACTTGGAGAAAAGTGGCTTGTAGCGCGAACTAGTGGCAATCATTTGTTTGATTTTTCTCTTTTAAAAAAAGAGGGCAGGACTTTCTTATGTGGCCCTTTCTGGAAGTCTTTCGTGGAGCATCATGACATCGGATTGGGGGATGTTGTTAAGCTGGAGTGTTCCGAGGTTGATGAAATGGAAGAACAGAATCATCAGAATGCATCGCCTGCGAAGGTTTACGTGACTGTAACTGATGGTGCTGGCAACAACAAGCCCTATATACCTTTGGATGGTATAAGTTTTGCACTTTTGTTTGTTCTATAATGCTTTGATTCATTCTTTTTTGTAATGTTTCTTGTCTTGTTTCTTAAAAGAAAATTATCTAATGTTTACAGGGTATCCTCTGTGGGAAGTTCCATCCTGTGTAAGAGCTACATTACACAAGACTGTTTTTGATGACACATGGGCAGTTAATGAGCGTAGCATGAGCCAGATCATATGGGAAATCTACAAGGAGGTTGGCATGTTCTACGAAGGCGAGTTTTACCATGTTCCTGATCTGCAGTATTATGTGAAGAAGCTTTATGTATCTGATTTGGCTCCACATGTCTTGGTGAGAAATATATGTCCCCCCTCTTACTATAACAGATAGTACTAATCCTATAGTGGTTACCGAGGATTAAAATATAAAATCTGGGGATAGAACGATGATATCGCAACTCTTCGTATATGTTTCCTCACATTTATTTTGTGCTGGTTAATGTGATTGTGCAATGCCACCTCAACTTATCTGATTGTGTCATGTGTAGTTCTATAGGTTTTAGTTGTTTTTTTCCAAAATATGTAATGTCTGGAGTATCGCACACTCATGCTCATGTCTTTTCCTTTTTTTTCTTTGTTGGCCATGGTATTTGTTGGTACTGAAAATATGTGTTGTTCTTGTGTTTGGATTTTCAGTCGATCCCCAAGGGACTCTTCCATGGATTTAGCTACCCTAGTGATGGTAATGTGCTATACTGGAACAAGGTTATGGACGAACCTATTTGGGGTAACTATCGCCTTCACCGTTCAAAGATTGAACTGCGGACTGGTTTCCACACCTTGTGCAACCAGCTCGATTTAGTACCTGGCGCTGTTATCCTTGTGAAGATTGAAGTCAGGGAGTTGGGTATTGCGCTGGAGGTAGAAAAGATTGAAGTATGAATAGTCATCTCAAGTATCAGGTTTTCTTGTCTGTAGGAAGGCAGCTTATCTTAGTAAGAACTCTGTAGCTTTTTAAGGTCGGGCTGTGTTGATGTCTGAACTGGTCACACACTGAACCACTTTTGTTAGTTCACCCTCGTTTGCTTCTAGTTTTCTCATTTGTAAATGGGTATGTAAGTAGCTAATCGATTGTGTAAGACTGGTAGTCATGTATGTTTGGATAATGTGATGTAATTATGTGTTAGTCTGACACCTTGTGTTTTTACCTTTGTTTTGTGCGTGTTTTTTTATGTAAGTAATGTAGTGTTTTAAAAAATGTTCCCAGTTGCAACTTAACTTGCAATTGAGATTTGTACCACACGATGGCCATTTTTGCAACTCGACTTGCAACTGGGATTTACAGCTTCACTTGCGACTCGATTTGCAACTGAGATTCTGAGAGACTCCAGTTGCAACTGCACTTGCAAATAAGTTTTTTTTATTATTGTTTGATTTTTTCTAATTAATATTTTATTACTA
Source organism: Puccinellia tenuiflora (assembly GCA_012064385.1). Lineage (NCBI taxonomy): Eukaryota > Viridiplantae > Streptophyta > Magnoliopsida > Poales > Poaceae > Puccinellia > Puccinellia tenuiflora. The sequence goes on from QRDG01000092.1 coordinate 548,903, forward strand.
CTGATAGCCAGTTGCAATTAGGACTGCAATTGGGTTTTTTTTTTAAATTTAGTTTCATTTTTTTAAAACAAAAAATGTTCCCAAATGCAACTTTAACTTGCAACTGAGATCTGTACCCCATGATACCATTTGCAACTCGATTTCCAACTGGGATTCTTGTCCCGCCTATTTAGGCAGTTGCAACTTGATTTGAAACTGAGATTCCGACAGACTCCAGTTGCAACTGCACTTGCAACTGAGTTTTTTTTTAATTAATACTTTGTTATTTTTATTATTTTTTGGTTCTTTTTTCTTAAGTCATATACCGCTGATTTGCCAGTTGCAACTAGACATGCAATTGGGTTTTTTTATTATTTTTTACCCGCAAGTTGCAACTCGAGCTGCAACTAGTTTTTTTTTAATTGTTTGTTTTTTTTAAAAAAAATGTTCCTAGTTGCAACTTAACTTGCAACTAAGATTTGTACCCCACGATAGCCATTTGCAACTCGAGTTGCAACTGGGATTTACAACATCACTTGCAACTCGAGTTGCAACTGAGATTCTGAGAGACTTCAGTTGCAACTAATTTTTTTTAATTAATATTTTTATTATCTTAATTATTTTTTGATTTTTTTCTTAAGTCATTTACTGTTGATAGCCAGTTGCAACTACAACTACAATTGGGTTTTTTAATTATTTTTTATTATGTTTTGTACCCGTAAGTTGCAACTCGAGCTGCAACTAGGTTTTGTTTATTATTTTGTTTCATTTTTTTAAAAAAAAATGTTCCCAATTGCAACTTAACTTTGCAACTGAGATTTGAATCCCAATTGCAAGTCGAGTTGCAACTGGGATTTACATATTCACATGCAACTCGACTTGCAACTGAGATTCTGAGAGACTCCAGTTGCAACTACACTTGTAACTATACCTGGGCATGGGCAGCCCGGCCCGAGCGGCCCGGCCCGGCCCGAAATTCCCGGGCTTGGGCCCGACGGGCCTAACCACTGGGCGGGCTTGGGCAGCAGATTTAGGCCCGATGACTGTTATTGGGCGGGCCTGGGCAACAGATTTTCGTGTTTTCAGGAAGAAAGCCCGGCCCGAGGCCCGAGGCCCGACGGGATTTTGTAGTTATGGGCGGGCCTGGGCATGAAATCTAGGCCCGTTGGTCGAGCCGGGCCGGGCCTGGGACTGGGTTTTATCCCGCGGGCTTTTTTAGGCCCGGCCCGAAGCCCGGCCCGGCCCGGCCCGCCTCATGGCCAGGTATACTTGTAACTGAGTTTTTTAAAATTAATATTTTTGTTATTTAATTAAGTCATTTACTGCTAATAGCCAGTTGCAAGTAGACCTGCAATTGGGTTTTTTATTATTATTTTATTTATTATTTTTGTACTCGCAAGTTGCAACTCGAGCTGCAACTAGGGTTTTTTTTTATTATTTGTTTTTTTTTAAATGTTCCTAGTTGCAACTTAACTTGCAACTGATATTTTGTACCCCCACGATAGCCATTTGCAACTCGAGTTGCAACTTGGATTTACAACTTCATTTGCAACTCGAGTTGCAAGTGAGTTGCAACTGATATTATGTTTTGTACCCGTGAGTTGCAACTCGAGCTGCAACTAGGTTTTGTTTATTATTTTGTTTCATTTTTTTTTAAAAAAATGTTCCCAATTGCAACTTAACTTTGCAACTGAGATTTGAATCCCAATTGCAAGTCGAGTTGCAACTGGGATTTACATATTCACATGCAACTCGACTTGCAACTGAGATTCTGAGAGACTCCAGTTGCAACTACACTTGCAACTGAGTTTTTTTTAATTAATATTTTTGTTATTTTTATTAATTTTTGGATTTTTAATTAAGTCATTTACTGCTAATAGCCAGTTGCAAGTAGACCTGCAATTGGGTTTTTTTATTATTATTTTATTTATTATTTTTGTACTCGCAAGTTGCAACTCGAGCTGCAACTAGGGTTTTTTTTTATTATTTGTTTTTTTTTAAATGTTCCTAGTTGCAACTTAACTTGCAACTGATATTTTGTACCCCCACGATAGCCATTTGCAACTCGAGTTGCAACTTGGATTTACAACTTCATTTGCAACTCGAGTTGCAACTGAGATTCTGAGAGTCTTCAGTTGCAATTGCAGTTGCAACTGAGTTTTTTTAATTAATTTTTTATTGTCTTTATTATTTTTTGATTTTTTTCTTTAAGTCATCTACTGTTGATTGCCAGTTGCAACTATACATGCAATTGGGTTTTTAAATTATTGTTTATTATGTTTTTGTACCCGTAAGTTGCAACTCGAGCTGCAACTAGGTTTTTTTTATTATTTGTTTCATTTTAAAAAAAAAATGTTCCCAATTGCAACTTAACTTGCAACTGAGATTTCGATCCCATGATACCCATTTTTCGCAACTCGAGTTGCAACTGGGATTTACATCTTCACTTGCAACTCGACTTGCAACTGAGATTCTGAGAGACTCCAGTTGCAACTGCACTTGCAACTGAGTTTTTTTAATTAATATTTTTTTCGTTATTTTTATTAATTTTTGGTTTTTTTATTAAGTCATTTACTGCTAATAGCCAGTTGCAAGTAGACCTGCAATTGGGTTTTTATTTATTATTTTATTTTATTATTTTTTTACTCGCAAGTTGCAACTCGAGCTGCAACTAAGTTTTTTTTATTATTGTTTGATTTTTTCTACTTAATATTTTATTACTATTGATAGCCAGTTGCAACTAGACATGCAATTGGGTTTTTTTTTAAAAAAATTTAGTTTCATTTTAAAAAAAAATGTTCCCAGTTGCAACTTTAACTTGCAACTGAGATTTGTACCACATGATACCATTTGCAACTCGATTTCCAACTGGGATTTACAACTTCACTTGCAACTCGAGTTGCAACTGAGATTCTGAGGAACTCCAGTTGCAACTACACTTGCAACTAAGTTTTTTTAGTTAATATTTTATTATCTTAATTATTTTTTTGGTGGGTTTCATTTTAAAAAAAAAATGTTCCCAATTACAACTTAACTTGCAACTGAGATTTGAATCCCATGATACCATTTGCAACTCGAGTTGGAAATGGGATTTACATCTTCACTTGCAACTCAACTTGCAACTGAGATTCTGAGAGACTCTAGTTGCAACTGCACTTGCAACTGAGTTTTTTTAATTAATATTTTTTTCTTATTTTTATTAATTTTTGGTTTTTTTTTATTAAGTCATTTACCGCTAATTGCCAGATGCAGCTAGACCTGCATTTGGGTTTTTTTAAATTGTTGTTTCATTTTTTTTTAAAATGTTCCCAGTTTGCTACTTAACCTGCAACTGAGATTTTTACCCCATGATACCATTTGCAACTCGAGTTCCAAATGGGATTTACAACTTCACGTTGCAACTGAGATTTTTTGTTGATTTTTTTCTAATTAATATATTTATTACCACTGATAGCTAGTTGCAACTAGACCTGCAATTGGTTTTTTTTTTTAATTTTAGTTTCATTTTTAAAAAAAAAATGTTCCTAGTTGCAACTTTAACTTGCAACTGAGATTTGTACCACATGATACCATTTGCAACTCGATTTCCAACTGGGATTTACAACTCCACTTGCAACTCTAGTTGCAACTGAATTTTTTTAATTAATTTTTTATTATCTTTATTATTTTTTGATTTTTTTTCTTAAGTCATCTACCGTTGATATCCAGTTGCAACTATACCTGCAATTGGGTTTTTTAATTATTTTTTTATTATGTTTTTGTACCCGCAAGTTGCAACTCGAGCTGCAACTAGGTTTTTTTATTATTTTTTTTTTAAATGTTCCCAATTGCAACTTAACTTGCAACTGAGATTTGAATCCCATGATACCATTTGCAACTCGAGTTGCAACTGGGATTTACATCTTCACATGCAACTCGACTTGCAACTGAGATTCTGAGAGACTCCAGTTGCAACTACACCTGCAACTGAGTTTTTTAATTAATATTTCTTTGTTATTTTTATTAATTTTTGGTTTTTTTTATTAAGTCATTTACCGCTAATAGCCAGATGCAGCTAGACTTGCAATTGAGTTTTTTTTAATTGTTGTTTCATTTTTTTTAAATGTTCCCAATTGCTACTTAACTTGCAACTGAGATTTTTTACCATTTACAACTCGAGTTCTAACTGGGATTTACAACTTCACTTTGCAACTGAGATTCTTGTCCCGACTATTTAGGCAGTTGCAACTTGACTTGCAACTGAGATTCCTAGAGACTCCAGTTGCAACTGCACTTGCAACTGAGATAGCCAGTTGCAACTAGACCTGCAATTGGGTTTTTTTATTTTTTTTGTACTTGCAAGTTACAACTCGAGCTGCAACTAGGTTTTTTTTATTATTGTTTCATTTTTATATTAAAAAAATGTTTCCAATTGCAACTTAACTTGCAACTGAGTTTTTGTACCCCATGATATCATTTGCAACTTGAGTTGCAACTGGGATTTACATCTTCACTTGCAACTCGACTTGCAACTGAGATTCTGAGAGACTCCAGTTGCAACTACACTTGCAACTGAGTTTTTCAATTAATATTTTTTTATTTTTATTATTATTTTGTTTTTTTCTTAAGTCACCTACCGCTGATTGCCAGTTGCAACTAGACCTGCATTTGATTTTATTTTATTTTTAAATGTCCCCAGTTGCAACTAAGATTTGCACCCCACGATAGCCGTTTGCAACTCGAGTTGCAACTAGGATTTACGACTTCAATTGCAATTCGACTTGCAACTGAGGTTCTGAGAGACTCCAGTTGCAACTAAACTTGCAACTGAGTTTTTTAATTAATATTTTGTTATTTTTATTATTATTTTGATTTTTGTTCTTAAGTCATCTACCGTGGATAGCCAGTTGCAACTAGATCTGCAATTGGGTTTTTTTATTATTTTTTATTTTGTACCTGCAAGTTGAAACTCGAGCTGCAACTAGGTTTTTTTTAAAGAAATGTTCCCAATTGCAACTTAACTTGCAAATGAGATTTGTACCCCCATGATACCATTTGCAACTCGAGTTGCAACTGGGATTTACAACTTCACTTGCAACTGAGATTCTTGTCGCGCCTATAAGGCAATTGCAACTTTGAGTTGCAACTTGGATTTTATTTTTTTTCTAGCCAGGTCCAACTGCATCTGCAACTGAGATTATTTTGATGCTGATAGACAATTTTTGTTGCTATTACACTTGCAAATAAGATTTGCATAGCCAAGTTACTTTCACTTTTTTTAAACATCTTTTTTAGCTGAGTTTTTTTTTCCAATAGCAAATTAAGTAGTGTATATTTTGTTTTCTGTGTTTATTTTTCTGGTTTAATTTTAAAAAAGATGACCGTTTTATTAGACAAACATAACCGTTTGTTGGTCTGTAGGGCGGGTGGGGCCCAAGTGGCTGGCTGTCCTTATCTCCTCTCTCTTCCAGCGCCTTCTTCTCCTTTTCATTTGAACCAGAACACGACACGCACGCAGTTGCGGTACAGGGGAGGGGGCTCTCTCCCCGCGGGCGAAGAGGAGGGGCTCCACGGAGGGGAAATCAGCCGCCGACGGGAGGTCGCCTAGGGGGAGGGGCACCGTCTACGCGCTTCGTCAGGTTCGTAGATTCCCGACCTGCGCGTACCGTTCCAATTTCCAGATATTGCTTCGCCTGACGGAGAGATCGTGGTTCGTCGGGTTCGTCGGTGGGGGAATAATAGGGTTTGTGGTGTTTTGTGCCGTGCAGACTTTGAGTTGTGTCCAGCAGGAGCAGCTACGGGGGGGTAGAGTAATTTGAATTTGATTGATACGTGATTTTCAGGTGAGGGCAGAGGTTGGTGAGCGCCACGGCTAGGGAGAAATTCGTTCGCGGGAATCCAAAATTGGTCCAGTAGTTCGCGTGGGGAAGGTTTAATTTGAATTTTGTTCGCGCAGGAGGAGATTTGTGGTAGAGGAATTGAATTCGTTTGCTAGGTTGCTACGGGATTTTGAGTTGTGCCAGAGGTTGGAGAGCGCCACGTCTAGCGACAAATTCGTTGTCAGGAATCCAAAACGGTTCTAGTAGTTCGCAGGGTAAAGGTTTCAGTTCAACTTTGTTTCATGCTGACTCGAAGTATTTTGTTTGTTATTTGTTCAAATTTCTCTCATTTTGTGCACGGGGAGAGGATTTTAGGACTGCATTTCCGCTTCAGCGACAGAGAAACAGAGATTCGTTGTGCTTTGGGGTAGAGATAACGTGCAGCATTCAGATTTTTTGTTCCAGTAGATGACTAGTCAGAGTTTGAAAGCGTGGTATATGTTGCTGGTGGAATGTTTTGTTCCCTGCTTTTCTGCAAATAGGAGCTTGATGGTCAGATGTTTTTCCTATTTTCAGGATGGCTTCAAATGGCAAGCTAGGTGGTGAGACTTCTGGTCCAAACACACCAGAAGATGATAAACGGCAATATCATAACATTTGTGACGATGAAAATGCTCAGGAGCTTCTGAGAATTGTTAGTCTCACTGTACTTTCTCTAATAGCATTTTTTTTGCAGCCTGCCATAGTTTATTTGTTTGTTGTTTTATTATGTGGATAAGACCTTGAACTGTTTCTTTTTATAACTATGTGTAGATTGTGAGAAGTGTTGAGATAAAGGAGAGACAAAAAAGTGCTCATAAAGTAAAGAGGAAGGTTAGTAAACGTGCAGGGAGGAGTATTGTTGTGTGCTGTGTTTTGAGTAGATTTATTTTCTATGTTTTTGTTCCTTTTTACATGTAAGTTAGATGCTACGGAAAAACTTTTGAGGTTTATTGATTATTGTTTCTCATTTTTTTCAGAGGCATTGTTTGAGGAAACCTCCGCAGAATGGTAGTGATGCTGACGATGAGAACACAGCTTATAGCAGATGCACGATATCTTTCTTTGTCAAGGTACTTGAGAGAGTTAAATCAGTCCCACACTATGTGGAGCTTGTGAAATGGATGGGGTTTGGGGACTTGCTTGAGCTTGTTGATTGTGTGGTGCCAAGAGGTTTTGTTCAGTGGGTAGCTGATAATGTTCAAGCAGAAGAAGAGGTTATAAGGATCGGTTCAAGGACAATTGAGTTAACAGCTGAAGCAGTGGCAGATACTCTAGGCACTCCTACTGGTGAAATGATCGTTGATAGCGATGAAGTGGCAGGCAAAGCTGCGTTCCTGGAAAAGTTTGGTCTCACTGAAGTTCCCTCATTCAAATATATTGGGAAAAAGATTTTGGCGAAGGAGATTCTGCCAGATGATGTGTTCTGTCGGTGTTTCATGGGTGTTGCTCTCCCTTGCTTTCTGTGTCCCAATTCAAATACCAAGTTGAGCACTAAATACATGGGTGCGCTTATTGTAGTGGAGGACATCAAGGACAGGAATTGGTCCAAATTTATCCATAAGTGGTTGATTGAGTATATCAAGAAATACTTGAAAGAGTCACACAAAGATAAGAGAATATCTCACACTCTTGGTGGATGTATTTACCATCTTTCGGTAACTACCTGTGACCTTTTTTTATTTTTTATAAGTGTGTTTTTTTGTTGTAGTTTTGTATGTTTGTGCATTTTTGGATTTTGTCATCCTCATCATATGATTAACTAATGCTTCCGTTGTTAGGTTCGCTTGCTGGATTTTGTTGATTTTGGACCAATTCAATTACCTCCAACATTGCCAAGAATTAAGATATGGAAAGGAAATCTTATTAAATTGTTCAGTGAGATGTTCATAGGGACAAATGGAAAATATGGCGCATACCCTGTAAGTACGTGGAGAATTTTTCATTGTTTTCTGTGCTTTATGTTTTGCTCAGTGGAGTCTCATTTATGTTTTGAGGCAGTGTTAGCTCCAGTTGCTGGTTTTTCGTCAGTAACATGTTTTTGTCATAGGATAGTGTTATTTTAGTCATTGTTTTGGTTTTGTGTCTTGTTGGTTTGTTTCTACTGGTCTTTTTAGCCAGTTTAAAACTAGTTCATGTTTTTTCATGGAATTTTCTAAATGTTTTTTGCTTCACAGATCAGAAAGTTGTGTGAAACATGTTACTCGAGACTAAATACTGAACCCAGCTGTAGCAAAACTCCTGATGAACTAGTTAAAGCATCAATAGTAACAGCAATTGGTGACCTAGTATCACTGAAGGTACAGCAATACTGTTTTTTTGTTATGTTGTTGCTGATTTGCTATTATTCTTTGTTAATTCCTTACTAATTGCTTGTTTTCTTAGTTGAGAGAAATTATATCAACTGCTTTCACGTCAACGATGAAGAACAAAAGCGAAACCACACAACTTGAAGTGCAGGACCTTGTTGTACATATTGTACGAGCTATTGTATTAAATGAAACTGGGTCCCAGGAGACAGAGAAACTTCCAAGCTCACAGGAAGATGATGTTTCATTTCAAACTGCACAGGAAACTTCTAACACATCAGTAGCAAGAAATAGCACACATGAAAACAATGAGGATGATGCTGATGGTATTGCTTTTTTTTTCTACATTCAACCAGATTTGATAGTCTGTTTCTGTTATTTCTATGCTTAAAACTATGTGTTATTTTGTATAACCTTTTGTCCTCTTCTTTTTTTTTATTGTTTGTTTGATACACAGATTGTCCTCTAAACCCACGGAAAAGAAAAAGGAATGAATCTGATGATATCCTGCAACAACCAAAAGCATCACCTCTTATCATTGCTGATGAACAATACGCTGTACCAGAAGCGACAGACCATATGTCCATGCCAAGAGCAAAAACATACAAGGTTACAGATCAACAATCTGTTATAGCAGAAGCAAGAGAATCTATTCCTATGGCAAAGCAGTCAATGAGCTTAGAGCATATGATCCCACTTCTTGTCCCTCAACAGGAGAGCAAACCATGTGCGTTCCCTTTTATGTTATTTTTTGTACTGCTGCCTCTTTTTTGTTCAAAATGCACTAGTTTGAACAAGTTAGTTTTTAGTAAAAATTTAGTACAAGTTGTACTTGTAGTGTGTTTCACAATGCAAATTTTGGAAATTATAAAAAATTGATTACTTTGCATAAGTTCATCGCAACCGTTTGTCTAAATTTTTTTAAAAAAAATTCAGATGAAGATAAAGAAGTTTCTATGGATCTGAATACAAATATTATGGAGCCAGAGGATGAAAATTTCTCTTTTGTGAATTCATACAACCAGCAGGTATTTTTTATTTTGCCTTGTTCCTTTTTATTGCTTTTTATAGTGTTGTTCTTGTTGATGTTATATTCTTTTTTACTCTATTGCTTTATATTTTTTTTAACAGACGACTAAGACTCCAATTTTTGAGGTGCAAAATGATGTACCAGAACCTCCATTTTTTTAGGTGCAAACTGATGTACCAGAACCTTCAATTAATGTTAGCAAAATGGATGTTGATGTCAATTTACCAAGTTCAAGTAACAACGGTAATTTTTTGGGTTGCTCATAGTTGTAATTTTTCACCATCTAGTTTCTTATTTTTGCTTGGTCTGATATTCGTTTTTTTATTTGTTTTTTTGTAGTTCACCAAAGAAAACCATTGAAGAGAAGTGAACTTTTACAGTATGCAAGGTTTAAGTATTACTGGAATGATCCCAGCATGCCTGCATTTAGATTTTCAGAAGATGAAGACGACCACGGGAAATCTATTGAAGAGCCAGAATTGTATCGCCCCCTGGGAATGGATGATTTTAGTTACAACAAAAAGATAGAGGTACTTCTTTTTCTGTTATCTTCTTTTTTCTCGTGTATCTTGCTTAGTGTTTTTCGTAGATGGTGGCAGTGATTTTTTTTAGTACTAATTTTTGTATTTTCCTGTGCAATATGTTTGTGTAAGGATGCGGTCGTCTATTGGCAGTTACGTGAGATAGAAGAGGAGGAAGTTTATCAATCACCAATTGAGTCAAAACCTACAACCCCGAAACACAAGGTACAAGTATTGTTTTAGTCACTTGTTTTTACTCTAGTGTTTTTGTTGTGCTGTTTTCTGTCATAGTTCTGATTTGTACTGCGTTTCTGAAGTGAAATGTTATCTAGTTGTCTTTTCCCAATACAGTTCAATATGCTTTTATTTTATCCAATCTGTTTTTTTTTTGCACCATACAACAGGTTAACAGTCCTGTTAGTGAGCTCGAAACAAGTATTCAATGTGCACAAAAAGAGCCTAGTGCAACAGGCCTGACTAATTCACGCAAATGGCAATATGGCTTAACAAATCAAGTTGTGGATCTAGTAAGTTTTTGAAGTCAAATTTATAATGAGTTTTCTATTCTTTTTTTAAGGTTATTAAGTGTGGTTTATGTGTCTTGTTTTCTCTTTTAATATATAGGTTACTCCTGAAGCTGCGTATACAAGTCAAGAGCACATCAAGCCTACTCCTTCTTCCTCCACCAGTGGTCCTAAAACTGTGAGTATTATACTCGTGTTTTTTCTCAATGTTTGTTGACCTCATAGTTTCATATGTGTTGTACCCATAGTTTTATAAGTTTTTTGCTTGTAACAAATTTTTATAGGACCTTTCAAAAGTATTGCTGGTTGGCCGCAAGCTTTTTCATAGCAATGATGATAATTCTAGCAGCTCAGGGATGAAAAGTAGTACCAGAAATTTCATTGAAATCACATCAGAGGTTAGTTTCGGCAAAAGTAGTACCCATTTATTAGATGAACAGTATCATATGTTTCTTCCTGAAGCATGCCTCTATTGATTTGCTTTTGTTAACTTTATTTTTTACTGTTTTTGCTGCCACACAGGACTCTCCTGAAGTACAAGTACTCAAGGAAAAAGTATTCAAAGTGACATGCAACCAAATGAGTAAAAATATGGATGATATATACAACACCACACTGTCTCTGGGCAATAATAGTTGTTTCCAAGGGAAAGAGAATGAAAGACCACAAAGGCTCATAAACAGAAGCAAATTTATCACTTCACCTTATGACGCACCACATAAAGTCACAGTTTTACCAATACATCAAAAGGTGTGGGAAGCAGTTACCACTCTTTGCGATTCACCAAACCTAGACATGTAAGTTGTTTCTTGCATCATCTTTTTTGTTTTTGATTAATTCTTTTGTTGGTAGTTGTTTTTTTTATAGCAATTGCTTTTGATTGATAGTTGTATGCTTTTGTTCTTTTTTATGTGATCATCTGTTTCTCACATCAAACTTTCATTGCAGCACCTGGGCTATTAACATTGATGGTGTCAGGGTCTCAATGACTCAACTGGGAAACTCGATGAAATTAAATGGAAAAGTAGAAGCGTGGGTCATTAATGCGTTCTGCCGCAAATTGTTCAGAGATAAACATCCACAAATATCCAGGAAGCATTACTTCTTCAATACAGCATCTGTATGACTCCACATAACTTTTCACCTTTTTGTCTTTTACTTTTGATTCTCTATGGCATCAATAAAGCTTTTCAACTTGTTGATTGCAATGTTTTTTTCTGCAGGAATATTTCCTGCAAAAGTGGAAGAACAGCGATGGAATGATGTATTTCAAGAGAAGAGCAATTGATTCGTTCATTGGTGCAGGCAAAGCGTTAGCACTTGATGAGTCTGATAGGGTACTCTCTAAAACTGAGATTATCTTCTTGTACCAACTGCTTTTTTGGTTGTGTGTTCTTTTTATGTTTTCAACTAAAGTGTGATCAAGTGATTTTGAGGTTAATTCGTTTTGTTTTGAACTTGCAGCTGGTCTTTCCATCGGTCAACAACGACCACTGGTTCTGTTTTGTGGTCGACTTCAAGATTCGACACTTTGTGTTTCTTGATTCAGTGTTTGGAGAAGATAGCACTTTCCATAGACACATTTGCAAAATGATGGTACATTCTTCTTCTTCCTTGTTCTTTTTGTTGATTTGAATTCAGTTTACTTTTATTTTTTTAGCCTTTAACTTTCTGTTAGTTTTCTAATGTGGTTCTGTGGATATCTGGTGGAAACTTATTGCTTTACTCGTCTTTATATTTATATTGGTTTATCGTTTCCTTCGTCCTTTCAGATTTCAAATTTCATTCAAATCTGGAAAGAGTCTAGTCAAAAGCCTGTTAGGTTTCAAGAGTTTGGTAAAATTTATCCAAATGTACCTAAGCAGAAACCAGGGTATGCTACTCTATGTTATGTAACCAATCAAATACTGTCTGGACCTTATTTTTTTGTTAAAAGGACTAATTTTTGCTATTCATTTTTGTGTTCTCTCTCTCTGCAGATTTGACTGTGGCATTTTCACAATGAAATTCATGGAATTTTTTGATCCAAGAAACCCAATGCAGTGCTCATTCTCAAACACAGATGTTCCATCCTTCCGCATCAGATATGCGCACGACATGGTCATGATGGATCACAACAGTGAACATGATGCAAAATTTCTTGTTTGCCGGAAATAACTAGGTAATGTTTTCATACTGTTGTTTCTTCTGAAAGTGTCTTTTTTGGGACAGCCATGCAGATTTTGTTTAATAGATTTCTTGATTGTTTTTCATAAATTATAGTTGTGTTCTTTTTTGACGCAGATCATCCTTGTTTGAAGAGGTCATATTTTCCAGAAGAGAAGAGGTTTTTTCTGAAATGTGATACATTGATCAAGAAAGTGAACAAAGAAAACATGTGGTGTGAAGATTTTATAGCAGATACTTTGATAGCAGTGACGTCTTCAACTACCGTCATTAGATTTTTGTGACACGAGTTGTTATTTCCCATCGTCTAATGTCATGATTTTGGGTTGTACGTGTAAAAAACTATCAGAAACAATATATGGTTGTTTCTGTTTTTCTACGCTGTATGGTTGCTTCAACTACCTAAGTCATTATGTATGATATGTTCATATAATGTTTTCGCTTTTTTGTTAGTTTCATAGTTCTCCCTACATATATCTAATTTCCTTTTGCTTACAGAATTATTCAAAATCTGCTTTTACATCAATCTGTCCTTGAATTCATCATGCATTACAAACATCTTTTTTCATTCTCACAACATCTCAATGCACAACTTGAATTTTTCTTTGCAAAACAACTACAAAGTTTTTGATGTTTCAGCTTGGGTTTGCTGCTTGTTTGTGTTCCTTTTTGCCTGATTTCTTGGTTGCGGCTGCTTCCTTGGCTGCTTTGCGCTTGGTTTGGTCCCTGAATAAAAGAAACAAAAAGACATCAGGATTGACGACAACAAAGGATCATTGATTCTTTCTTTTTCGGCTTTATGTGTTTCCGTACCTGCTGCTTTCTTCTTCTTCGATGTTTTGTTTTCAAATTCTGATTTGTCAATGTGCCTTTTAAGGCACCCTGCAATGTTGTGGCTATGTGAACCACAATGACTGCAGGTTATTTGTTGCTTTGAAAACAACTCCTCAACAAATGTTTTTTGCCTTTTTGAGCTTTTTGGACGCCCTGTTGACGGAGCAACATCTGGGTCTTGTATGTGATCCCCATAGCCATCAGGGTGAGGTCCTGAACTTGTCTGATCTGTGCTTGTGCCTGCATGTCTCTTCTGATTTTCTGCCATGTCATCTTCCTTTGCCATCTCATCTAATCTGTCCTCCATAATTTTGCAGGTTTCAGTGACGTACAAGTACTGACGGTTCTTTGTGCACCCTTCAGAAGCAATGTTGCTAAGCCTCTTGGACAGCACAGTGTACCTCATGTGCCTGTTACTTGTTGTGAAATCAATAGGTATGTTGTATTGTTTGTCCCTTATGTCTTTTCGCTTTTTTGGCATCCATCTTGCTATGTAGTATTTTTCAGGCAGCTCTGGCATGTTAAGATGTGTAAGCACCCTTAGTATATGAGCACACACCACTCCATCCTTCTGAAACTTGCAACAAATACAAGCAAAATCCTGAGCTTGGATGTTGACTGACACTATGTATTGTCTGCTCCTTCTTTTAGTTGCAGCATCTGTGACTTGTAGACTGAATATGTTTCATGCTTCTTCAGCTCATCGACATGCAGTTTAGTTGAAAAGATGATTTGTTTTTGGAACTTGTAGAATATGTTTCTGTTGTAGAGTCTTGCTGCTTGCAGCTCAAGCTCAGTTGTTAAGCGGTACTGTGGATCTGTTCTTCTTGTGAGACAATCTTGGTGCTTTTCCATTTCCTCAATGTTCTCAGATATTTTTTGGTACTCACCAAGGAAACTTATAACACTGTAGGTTGAACCAACGTTGTCCTTGAATATTGCATTAGTGCCTTCACTACGCGCTGTCGAGTGGATGAATGGGAAGAAGTCCTGCTTGAAATACACAGGTACAAATTTTGTACGGTACTTCCACATAAGCTGCAGGTAGTTTAGGTGCCCAACATTGTATTTTTGTATCATTTCAGGCCAAAGCGTCTCGAACTCATCAACTGTCAATGAGAAGCGGAGGATGTCGCAGAAATCAGCATGGAAATTAGGTATCCTTGCAAAGCTCCTTCCACATTTCTCTTGCGCCTTCCTTTTGATGTGAAAGAAACAGTTTCGGTGTCGGCTTCGGGTCAGAACGGACGCTATAGCTTGCCCCATCGGCACACATTGGTCTGTTATGATTGTTTCTGGTTGCTTCCCTCCCATGCAATGCAGGAATGTATCAAATAGCCACTTGAACGTTTCAGTAGTCTCATTGTGGACCATTGCACATGCAAAGAGACAGTTCTGTCGATGGCCAGAGACACCAACAAATGGTGCAAAGGGTAGGTTGTACTTGTTGGTTTTGTAAGTTGTGTCAAAACTCAAACAGTCTCCATACAGGTTGTACATTTCTCTAGAAAAGCCGTCAGCCCAGAAAATACACTGCGTCTTGTTGTTGCTGTCAGGAGCAAACTTGAATGCGTAATAGAATCTAGCATCTTCCGACTGACGCTTTCTGAAGTAGCTTAGGACTTGCATGAGGTCATTGTTGCTGTTCTCATTCCGTATCGATGTAATTTCATTACTGACATCTTTCTTGCTGTAAGGAACACTCTTAGGTTTGCCCCCCCTAAGATATGTTAGAATAGCCATTATTTTTCTTGTTGGCATCTTAACCGATGTGAAAGTTCTGATGAACAACTTCTCCTCATCAGTCATATGCTTGTGAGACCGGAGGAATTTTGTCTCATCATGAGGGCTCAGTTCATGATTGTGGTGGACCACAAAATTATGGACAACCCACTTGTCATCTTCCAAAAGTACAGTCATTTTAGCCTCACAGCCAGTTATCTGAATGGTGTTCCTATTAATCTGCCTTGTTTTTTTAGGGGGGCCTTTCCCAGTTCTCTTCTGCTTATTCTCTTGTCTCTGTTTCTTCCTCTTCTCTTTGACTTCTTCACTTACAACCTTGCCAGACCTGTTGCACTTGTATGTTCGCCTGCTACCAACCTCATTGCCAGTGTTCTTTCCTTTGTAGTTGAATGCCTTTACAATAGAGAACCCACAAATATAAGCATACTCGTTGTAAAAATTGTAGGCTGCAGGCTCACTGGAGAACACCATACCCTTGTGTGGAACATGATGGCCGATGACTTCCTGACTGTAGTTTTGAGCAGCTGCTACACTCTCGTTCTCAAGGAATATGCGGATGTCTTCTGGGGTAAGTTGCTCAACATCTTCTTCATCTACTGCAACCTCATCTACATTGTTTTGTTCAGGCACTGGTTCTTGTTGTGATTTTTGATGGGTTTTAGATTGGACATGATCAGTGTCATCTGGTTCAGAAGCATCAGCAGTAACAACATCTGAAATGTGCTCTACAGGTTCATCAGGCTCATTTTCATTATAGTCCCACTGCCACTCATCGAAAGTGGTACCACTTCCAACCTCTTCATCCTCTTCTCCAAATATTGCTGGCTCATCTTCATCTTCATTGTCACTTTGATGTTCTGGTTCTTCTGTTGCATGTCTTCCAGTAATCATAAATGTATGGTTCTTGCAGTAATGAAAATGTTCATCTTTGTTATTGTTCATAAATACTGGAAGCACCACTGATATACAGTTAATTGTGTTGAATGTAGCATACCTCATTGCCCATAGGCTCTACGAACAAACTGTTGTCATTGTGCAAGTATTCCTGCTGAAAGAAAAGGTTCGTGAGAAGGGTCATGTTTGTAAAGCAGTTTTAATTTTCTCTTGTTCTTTCAATAAATCTTTTTTGATTGTACATTTATTTTTGTGTTTTCAAAAAGTACCTGTGATGATGGAGGGGCATCAATGGACAGTAGCATCTGTGTGTATGACATGTTCATCGTCTACAATTTTTTTATAGACAATTTTTTTATTAATACACACGTGTATAAAACAAAGCCATATGATTCTATAAATTCAAGTTAAAAAAACTTACATTCATGTCTTCTTCATAGAATGATGGATTGCCCATAGTGCCAAAGCTATGGGTGTTGATCATCTGCAACAACAAAACACAAATGTTAGAGGTTGTAAATCATAAGTAAATAAGACATTTTCAGTACCAGAACTTTTAATTCTGGTTATCTTTTATTAATTGTGTTTTGTTATTCATTATATATTTTTCAGTACCACAGATACGTCCTACATTACTATTGATTATAGATTTTAGAGCTGCAGTTTTCCATTGCCCGTGTGGGTTAAATACTATGTTTGTCATAACACACTCTAACTCCCAACCACTCACCTGCCCCTTCATTTATTGCAGGAGGTATCTGTCCAGCATTATCCTTGTCTCACCCGATATAGATCTAGGATCCCTTATCCCACCTCCAGTACTGCTCCGCAGAGACTAGTTCCATTTCCGGCGACTGCTCTCTACCCTACACCACAAAGCTGCTTCATTCTGGGGTGGCATCAACCATGGTGTGTACTTTCTATCCTATTTCTTTGTTCTTCTCATCTGTGCCAGGTTTTGTTGTCTTTTCTGTTTTCGTACCAACAACTACAAGGTGGTCCACAGATTTGTAGATCTGGACATAGCACACTTTTCTAATTTAGTATTGACAACTGGTTTTCAGATGGCATCACCTTTTGAAAAAGGTTTTCCATTGTTGTTTTACCTCTGAAATCGTTAGATGTTTCCTGCTAGTTTCATCCAAACAAAGTTGTATTGAAGCAACTGTGAGATTTCTGTGGGAACCAAGTGCAGCTCTGGAATGTAGATGGTTGTTTTGACAACTATGATTTTTTTTTGTTGCTGGCCAAGTGCGAGGTTTGTGGGAACGTAGATGGTCGTTGCAAGAAGAAAGGGCAAAGTGAGTTCTGGAATGGAAACATTATTCTAAGGCACAACTTCGAATTATACACGGTTTGTTTCTCTATCTAGAACATTTTACATTGCCTCTGTGGTTAAATGCTATGTTTTGATATCCACTGAAACTACTATTTTCCCAAGTGGGTCTTTGGTTTTGATATCCACTGAAACTACTTTTTTTGTAATTCTTTTTTGTTTCTTGATTCTATCTGAACTGTGTGTTCTGTCTGGTAAATAAATGTGCAGAATGTACCCTGCTACATGAGATCTACTGTGCACAATGCAATGCAGGATCACATGCTGGTCAAAACACCATACAACCATTCCTATGCATTCGACCTGAAGAAGCTGCAACAGAAGACCAGGATTTATGGTGATGACTACAACAAATTCCTGAAAGACTACGACATGGACCGTTCAGACATAATCACACTTGAATTCCCACCTACAAGGGACCATTTTGTAATATACCCTCGAGGCTCTGATGGTCTGCCAAAGGAGAGAGTTGTGCAAGATGTTGTTGAAGGTATGTAAGTCATTTTTTTATGTGATGCTTTGACACTTGATGCATCCATAGTTAAATTTCTATGCAAACTTGTTTTCTTCAACTGACATTGTTTTATCTGAAAATATATGTGCACAGCTCATCATGTAGCTCATGTTGACATTCCAGAGGAGATTGTTATTGAAGAAGGTATGCTTGCCTTGATCATGTGTACTTTTGATATCTGAGTCATACTTAAGTAATTCTTGTAGTTGATTTATTGTTTGACAATTTCCTTGGTTTTCTGTCTGATATCATGTAGCTAAAGATGCCATTCCAGAGCAGATTGTTGCTGAAGGAGGTATGCTTGCATTCTGATTTTTTTGTGTACTTTTGGGTGCCTTCTTTGTTGATAACATCTTCTGTTTCTTACTGATACCATTTTGAAAATGCGCAAAGGCCGATATGTATTTGAGGATTCAGCCGCAGCCGTTGTCATATCAAGAGGCGTGTCGCCAAATGCAAAGGAGGTTGCAAACATAAACTACTTTGTTGTTGAGCGTGGACTTGGAAAGGGCGCAGTCTTCATTCACAAATTCACTAGCACTGATCTGAAACACACTGGACTGGTTCGCATTCTGTTTGCTGAATTTGACTTTTCTATTCTTGTAGTAATGTTAACTTTTCTTCCATTATTTATAACAGTTACCTCTTTGATTCTTACACAGCGCATTCCTAAGCTGCTTGTGCCAGTTATTGATGTCCCCCCAACCGGAGATGCTGTGTTCGTGTTTGGCGATTTTGATGTTGTTAGTACCTCAAAATACGGCCCAACTGCTGACGATAGGATGCGCTTCAACGATGGGTGGCAAGAGTTTGCACAAGCTTGCGACCTAAAGAAGGGAATGATGGCAGTGATGCTGTTCCACATCATTGACAGCAAACTCCACATATCAGTTGATGTTGTTAACAACTGATCGCAGACATGGAGTCCAGTTTTCACCAGCAACTATGGTCGATTTGAGTCTTTTGCTGGAAATTCCTATAGTTCTATGTGTTGGTACTAGGGGGATGTCCTTTTGTGTCGTGTGCTGTCTTTGTGTGTTTATTTGAAGTTGTCTTATGCTACTTTAGATATGCTAGAAGTACTGGATGAATGTAGTAAGATTCTAAACTATCAACTGTGAGTTGTGTTTTGAATGTTTTTATTCTCCTGGGTGGTGTGTTTATTTTTGATTGTTCGATAACAACTGCTGTTCAGTTCATCATATAGTTTGGAGAATTCAATGACGACACGTCAGGGGAAACTATATGTTATAATCAAGGTGAGTACTATTTTTTCCTGGGGTACCTGGTTATATTGGCTGAGAAGATTGCCAACTTCTGAAACATTTCCCATTTTTTGCTGCTGGTGCTTGAAATGAGCACTTGTAGATTCCTGCAACATCTCTGTTTACAAAAAATATGTTTGGAATCAGTAGAGTACATACTGACACAATTGAACAATTCTTTGTTTCAATTTCTCACTCTACCTGAAGATTGCTACTGTAGGTTGTTTGATTTTCTGAACCTTGTAGATTGTGTCCAGCCTGAAATAGATAGCGCTCATCCATGCAAGTTGGTATCTGTATATTTGTTTTGTTTGGGGTTAGATGTTTTCCTGGTGAAGTATATAGCATCTATAAGTTTGCTTATATTGGGGTCAATTTTACCTGAGTACCAATGATGCTATCTTCATGCCAAGTACTTCCTGAAATATTTTGTGCAGGAAGAACACTGATTTTTAGAGCCTGGCACAGTTGACAGTTGATGCAACAAAACAAGAAAATCGACGGGAACGGAAGGGAGATCGAAGAACCTGATGAATGAAGTGGTGTCTGGGGGATTAGCTGACGCTGGTAAGTACCAATGTTGGGATTCGCGTTGTTGCCTTCTTCATTCGTTGCCCACGTCTTCTCTTTTCCCTTCTCCATTTGTTCTTTTTTCTCTCTTTCCTCACTGATTTGGATTTGGATCGGGGAGTCTTTGATCGCCCATGAGAGCCTGAAGACAAGAAAGAGAGAGGGGTTTGCTTCTCGATCGATCTGGGTTTCTGGGAGCAGGTACAGTGGATTAGGGACCTGCTTTTGGTCGTTTTCAATTCGCAGGGGGGTTTCTGAATATTGTCCGCGCTGTAAGTTTGCTTGACGTCCAAGTTGGGCCCTTTGTCTAGTTGGGCTTTTTGTTTAGTCATTTTGAACAAGACAAAAAAAAAAGAGAGCCCAACAAGTGTAGTCTGCGTCCAGAAGCAGTTTTGGTCCAACAAACCCAACAACGACCCACAATAGTCAAACTGAACAAGCCAAAAAAAAACGAGCCCAAATAAGCAACAACAATCAAAACTGGGCCTAAAGTGTGGCCACACGAAATTGCTGACATCAGCCGATTGAGAACTAAATAAGTTCTCAATCGACTGTGCACCAGGCAGACCGGTAAGTTAATATGGGAAGTCATAGGACATGAAGCTACCAATCGTTTTACAGCATATTTCTCTTTTAAGGATTCATCACGTATGGCTGTTTTTTAAGCCCTATAATCAGCTCTTTTTACCATGATTTTCCTGTAAGCCTTGTCGGCCAGGTGTTGACAGCAGGGCTGAGGCTCACTCCAAGTCCGACTGCAATATCATCTCGATTCCGTCTCTAACTCGCCCAACCTCCACATAAAAATCCACCTACCCACCGTACGTAAGATCGACCGACATTGAAGATCGATCTGGGATCGATGGATAGCGCGGAGCTTGATCCGACTGCTAATTATGGCTACCTCGACGACGAAGATGTCCTCATGGCAGAAGAGGATCAATCTGTAACAAGCGAGGAATCGATGGACGAAGAGCTGAGCTACCCGTACGACCTGAATCCTCCTCCTGCTTATGGCTACCCCGACAACGGCGAGCGGCCACCCTTCGTCCTCGTCGAGACAGACGCGTATTACGCCGACCGCCACAACGCCACCACCGCCACCTGCGGCATCAACCATCTCGGTGGCACCGTCCAGGTCACCTTTTGCGTCGCCCAACCGCCGCTCGTCTCCTACCTGTGCGTCCACGTCGCCTCCTCCCTCGCCCACCCCGACTGCGCCACCGTCGAGCCCCAGATCATCGCCACAGAAACGGACGGCGGCCTCCTTCTCCTCCGCATCGCCATCAGTGAAGATCCACCCGATGTCATGTTACCCTTCGAAAGAGAGTACTTCATCTATGACGCCAGCGGCCCCTCGCTCGAGCACCTCCCGCATCCCGGCTACTACTTCAATGAGGACTCGGTTGCCATCGTGCGCAAGTGCAACAAACGCAGCCAGCAGGTCACTAGCCCCCATGGTTCCAGTCAAGGGGACGACCACGATTGCAGCAACTGCGACTACGTCCTTGCCGCACAGGCTTCTGGATTCGGGTATGTAGAATCTTCTCACCTCTGCGTGTATCACTCTGACATAAAAACCTGGAGCAAGGTGCCGGTTGTAGTCAAGTCATATCCATCCCACTCAACAAGGAAGACACTCACCATAGGAGGAGATAAAGGCACCGTAGCGTGGGTTGATCTCTGGCGTAATGTCCTCTTGTGCGACGTGCTTGACAAACGCCCCATGGTTCGTACCTTCGAACTGCCGCAGATGCCAATGCCAATCAGGGCGGCCGATAAGCTGGGCAGGGGCAATCCACGGGCTGTTCGAGACATTGCTGTCCTTGATGGCTTCATCAAGTATGTTGAGCTGCAGTATCGTCTTGTCGAGCAGGGCATACCCGGAGTCAGCTTCCCTTATATTTGGAAGGTCGCGGTATGGAGCATCAGCATTGCAGGGAGCTACTCCTCGGAGGATTGGCACATGGATTACTTACTCAATTCCACTGAAATACCCCAGTCATCGCTGCCTAAGCTGCGGGTTGACGAGGGTACGGCGCAGCCAACCTTGTCGACTCTCCACATTGGCCTGCCCAACCTGAGCCTGCAAGATGATGGCATCGTCTACTTCCTCGCCAAGATTGACTTCCGTGACAACTCCCACGTAGCATGGGTGCTTGCTGTCGATATGAGGAACAAGACTGTCTACAGTGCAAGTAGGATCTCCAAATATCTGAAAGGTGCAAAACAAGACACGAAACGACCAGGGATGCCATTTTTGATGTCCTCCTCTAGCAAGAAGCGTCTTGGAAACTCCATTGATGCAGACCGTACTAGCACTGATAATTCTATGAAGGCTGTGAAGTGTGTAGTAACAGCTAGAAGGCAGATTATTTCTCATGCCGACAAGGATTTGAACTTGGATCAAGGTGCAGCTGTCAATACTTCGGTTTTTATTGGAACTATACCTGTACATATTGTACATGAGCAAGAGGTGAAGGCTACCTTTAGAACACCATGCACTTATCTCTACGTGGGGAAGATAAAGGTACAAATTTGACATGGTCGATTGGCTTTTGCCTTTGGTCTAGAATTGGAGCTTCACATGCATTCCGGGAGATCAATCAGCACAAGCCAAGCAGTACACGAGAGTATTCCGGGAGATTACTTGCACCTTGAGTTCCGTTGTCCAGGCCTTGTAACTTAATTTGTGAACGTCTCCTTATTCAATTGAAATGGCAAATCTTCTGTCATCGTTTCAAAAAAAAAAAAAAAAAAAAAAAACAGGGCTGAAGAGGAGATGCTGGAACAGCCGTGCTGCAAACTCAAGCGCCCAGTCACCACGGCCGTCAGAGTGGTGCTGATGTTCTTGCTGAAGATACAGCCGATTGATGTAGAGAGACGCACAGAAATGGCGCTGTTGATGTCGTTCCTCTGTATAGAGGTTTTTTTTTGCTATGTTTCCTTGCAATATGGGCGTCTGATAGATTTGAGCTACTGCTATGCAGTTCTCAGTCCACGTACATACATTTGGCTTCACTCGTGTCCGTGTCGCACCGGTATTCAACCACGAACACGAGAAGATTCTGAAAAAAAATTCCACGTCTGGTGAGCACGAATCTCAGAGCAAACCCCATGGGGGCTTAACCATATATATGTGTGTGTATGTCAAACAAAACTTTTGAACTGTGTCGACAAATTAGATCAGGGACCAACAGACAGATTTGCAAGAAGAAAAAGAAACACTGGATAGACAGAACAAAGATGGACACTGAGGATAACGGAGGGTCTAGACTCAAGACCAGTGTCGTAACGTGCTACTCTGACTCTTCTGCAGAAAGCTCGATGTCACCCGCTTCCAAACACATCTTCCATCTAGAACCTCCGTGGCGGCCGCTCCGCCGCGACGTTCACTCGTAGGGCGCGCCCCTCCAAACTCTGCAGAATTCAAAGAGTGATTTCAGACTCGTCGCAACATTGCTTATTTCAGTAAAGCCGGATCTGCATCATAGTATGAAAATGACAAGGGAATCACCCCCGCACTAACCTGTCCGTCGAGCGCAGCGATAGCATCATCGAGTTCAGCCTGCGAAGCCATTGTGACGAACCCGAATCCCCGTGAGCGCCCGGTGTCCCTGTCATAGACGACCCTAGCGTCAACCACTTTGCCGTGCTCGCTGAATAACTCCACAAGGCTTGAGTCGTCCACTTGCCATGGCAGGTTGCCCACATAGATCCTGAACGAAGACCCGAAGTCGCGGGCAGGCCTTTCCACCCGGGCACCTCTAGGAGCCGCCTTGTTCACGGTCAACAGCCGCCCACCCACGTCCTGTCCATGTTTAAGGCCATTCAGTAAAGCATCAAATTGTGTGCATGCTTTAGCTAGAGCTTGCGAAGCATATCAGCTACACATGATTTTGAACTTGAAAAAGATAAACAGATTCGACTAAACTGGGACCTATGACAGGAAACATATTCAGGTACTATGAGCAGCCGCTCTATGCAGGTTTTGCAAACTAAATTAAGAATATGTAAGGGAAATAGCCACACAAAGTTATCGAGACAACTCACGTAGCGATGGAACATCTCCACGGCCTTCTCAGCCTCCTCGACAGTGCTCATGGTGACAAACCCAAATCCACGGCTCTGGTCTGTTTCTCTGTTGTAAATGACCTGTACATCCACAAAATAGAAGCTATTTTAAGAACAGAGATAAAACATACCAGTATCCAAGCAACTACTGTCTGACCAACCCTCCAACAATACAGACGAAGAAGATACAGGGGTACGTGTTAATAAACCATACAAGGTCAGGAAACAGTAAATTGTTTTGCAGAAAACTCATCTAAATTATATAGGTTTGGTGTCGCAAAACTTGATAGTAGCAGGGACATTATAGTTGGATCTCGTCACATTTCACAGTTTCAGAAAAAAGCTATATGTGTACGCCTAACGATTTAACAGACAGAAACATAGTTCTGATAAGAAGTTGGAATCACCAGCCTCTGCACACAAAACATGCATGATGCATCCCTCAAATATAATATCACAGAGCAACCTACTCCAACCTGAACATGCAACACAAGAAGCTTGCAAACCATGCATGTGTTGACGGTTCAGTTAGACTCTAGCAGTTCCACCATGTGAGTTTCAGTTAGACATCGACATGGAAGTCCGGAACTGTATGATGTTGCAGACGTGATTACCGTGCCGGTTTCAAGTGTACGTGCTAATGCATTACACAATTAAAAGGATCTGAGGCATTCAAACACCAAAGAAGCGTATTTATTTATACTGACGAGCGGGGCGATCCCTACACATGACGCGTCCCATGATGCATCCATCCCTTGGACATATCACACAAAGAAGCTTGCAAAGCAGCAAAAAACTATATATTCCGCAGCTCAGCCCTGCGAGCTTCAACAATGTTGGAGCCACCTCACTCAGTTTGACACTTTACGGGTTGGTAAGCCCGCCCAGAACTGAACTCGATTGGTACGGTGGTTGCAGCGCCAAAATTTCAGACGTGTGTACTAATGTACTGAACCACCAAGGATTTCACGCATTGTCTTCACCAAGCAAGACGTATGCATGCCAAAACCAGTGATCGATCACCAGCCTCTAAACACAACACACGCATGATGCATCCTTACGACAGAGCGGTTTCCTGCATATCACGCAAGAGGCTTGCCAAGCCAAGCCAGGCAGCAAGCTCGATTATAGCAGCTTCCACAGAGCGGACACCTCACTGAACGAGACAACTTAAGTGTTTAAAAGGCCAGAAACTGTATGCCGCTGGTGTCGTGGTTGCACTCCGATTTCAGTCGTGTGTATTGCAGCGATGTGTTACCACTGACTGACAAAGGAAGAGCAATACGGTAGCGAAGAGGAAGTAATTTGGCAGTGCTCACCTCGGAGACCTCGACGACGCCGGCCTGCTCGAAGAGCTGCGCGAGGCGCTCGCTGTCGACGTCGTAGGGCAGGTTGCCGACGTACACCTTGGCCTCCTCCGGCGGCTCCACGTACGCCCCGACCTCCACCGCCGCCTCCTCCTCTACACCCTCCTCCTCCACTACCTCCTCCTCCTCCGCGACAACAACCTCGTCCTCCGTCTCCTCCTCTTCGGCCTCCGGCTCGGCGACGTCCACGGAGGAGGAGGAGTCGAAGAAGGAGTCGGAGGCGGCGGGCGTGTGGAGCGGAGGCTGAGGAGGCCGCTGGGCAGGGCCGGGGAGAGGAGCACGAGGAAGGGCTTCGGGAGGGAGGCCGGGGCCGGGGCGGGCGCGGCGGCGCGGGCGCGGAGGGTGGCGGCGACGGCGGTGGAGGAGGCCATCGCCATGGACGGACGGTGGAGACGGAATGAAGGGAGAAAATGACGGAAAACTACCACATTTGAGGCTATCGCGTCGCGGAACCACCACCTTAGGGAAAATTGACACATAAATACCACTTTTGGGGCTATGTCGTGACGGAGAGCACTGATCGCGTCTGTTTAACGTTTTAACAGGATTTCTGCCAGGTGGGTCCCTCTGTCAGTGCCAACGTGGCAAAGACAGTGACGGACAGGCCTCACGGCCGTTAACGTGCGTTAGGGCACGTCGAAGGTAGCGATCCCGCCGCCTCACGCAGCTGTGCTCCTGTCCCTGCTCTCGCCGGCGGGCAGCTCGCGCGTGCCTGCACATGCCCGTGGTCTTCTTCCACGGGTCGCGGATCTCCGGTCCAAGTCAGCAGCACGGAGGCGTCGCCGCCGCCCGAGCCGTGCCCGCCTGCATCTGCGTGGTCTGCCGCGCTGGGAACGACGAGATGGCCGCGCCAGAAACAACGAGATGGCACGGCGTGGACCGCACCCCTGCGCTCCAGAGCTTCCTCGGGATGCAGGCGTGGGAGTTGCCATCGAGGGCGCGGAGCGCGGCCGCTGCCGCTCCGTCGAACCTCCCGATCCTCTGCCAACGAGGACAGCGAGCTCCCCCACGCCTTCCTCTTCTCTCTCCTCGAGCTGCTCGTGACGGGAAGCCGTGAATCGGCCGAATCGGGGTCTTCTTCCTGAGCTCCGGCCGCTGCCTCTGCACTCGATTCGCTCGCCTCCGGCCTCCCCATCCCTCTTTGAACTCGCCGTCGTGCTCCTGGTGGTCGAATTGAGAGCTGTTGTGGGTGCGCCGCCCCCGGCCGGCCGCCACGCCAAGTCGCGGTCATGTGTGCCGTCCCCGCGCACGCCATGCCCCGGCTCTCACACGCCGGACTCCCTCGCGCGAGGGTGACGCGCATGCGCGGCAGGCTTACGCTCCACACCAGCAGCCTCTGGCTCGAGCTCCACGCGCGACCGACTCCCGCCCCGCACGCGGCACGCGCGGCCGACCGCGACACAACTTAGTAGCAGGAGAGGGGCGCCGGCGCGACGCACGTTAACGGGCGTGAGGCCTGTCCGTCACTGTCTTTGCCACGTTGGCACTGACAGAGGGACCCACCTGACAAAAATCCTGTTAAAACGTTAAACAGACGCGATCAGTGCTCTCCGTCACGACATAGCCCCAAAAGTGGTATTTATGTGTCAATTTTCCCTAAGGTGGTGGTTCCGCGACGCGATAGCCTCAAATGTGGTGGTTTTCCGTCATTTTCTCGAATGAAGGGGATAAGAGATATCTGGGAGGAGAAGCGATGGAATGTGTGAGGATTTTGTTTTGATCTTTTTCTTGTGGGCTGGGCTGGGCCGAGATGATCCGCTATCGATACATTCCCCTTATACTAGTAGACAAAGTTTATTGGATACTTGAAAAAAAAAATAAAGACAGTGTTTGTTCCTTCCACAACAACAACCAGAAAAGTAGACAAGGTCCAAAGTTTGTAGCGAGAGAATTGTTATGGCAGGCCCATCTCTTGTAATGCCTATACTCAAAAAAAAAAAAAAAAAAAACTCTTGTAATGCCGGATTTGATTTGATTTGAAGGTAGACGGAGGCACCGGAGAATGGACCGACCAGGGCCGCCGTTCTAAGCGGTAACATGATGAGTGCCATTGCGATGAATATAGATGAACTGTCGGCTTGGATGCCGTACAACGGAAGAAAAACAATCGCGCCCAGATATGTGCCATGTATTTATTTCGTTAATGGGACTCTTCTTGTATGAAAGAGTCGACACACACCTAGCACGGGCACGACTAGTGTAGTTTGGAAGCCACAACATGTTGGTTAAAACAACGGAAAATTTCCCTGCCTCAGATGAGAGTACGTGTTGATCCTCAATGGATCTAGCTTGTGTGTGAGTACTGTTCATGTGTGTGTCCATACTCGATGGATTGTGTAGTGTGTGTCCGGCCAGTACCACTGTTGTTGGTCCTCGATGGATCTGTTCGTGTCCTTGCTTTCACACTATATAATATAACTACCGCTGTGAGCTTGTGTATCTATGTGTTTGCGAGTTTATCACCGCTACAAAATATAATTAATACTTCATCCGTCCAAAAATAAGTGTCTCAAGTTTGCCCAAAAGTGGATGTATTTACACATGTTTCATGTATAGATACATTCATTTTTGGAACGAGAGGTATCTGCTTTATTTTTAAGTAGAGACGGTGTATTTGAAATCCATGGAGTTTCATTGTCCTTACAACAAGGTTTTAGCAATTTATCAAACCTCTTAAGATCCTATCTTTTAACAATACAGAAGATAGGGTTAGGGTTTCAAATATTTTCCTGTATAAAATAAAGTCACAAGGGGATTCTCTTTTATTTTGGTACATACATCACACAAGAAAACATCAATTGACCCATCTAGTCAAACAACCATGACCACACATCAATATTATTGTGTCCAATTATGAAATCCAAACAGCACTCGACAAGTTTGTATTACACACAAGCACAAGAAAATGATCAAACACTAGCAACCCACAAACAAGACAAACAAGTTGATAAATATGATATAAGTATACTTTTACATGCCCCAAATCATGCCTAAATTTCTTAGCAACCACTGTTTCACTTATTAAATTGAACAAACTTTGCTAGAATAATTCAGTGCTCCCAAATATATGGATTGCAGTTCCTTTATTGATACGCAGGAAAAGTGTGACTAGGCACTACAGTCTTCGACACATCACCAAAGCTAGTGAAGGGGACGATAATAACATGTCTAAATCGTAGATATTGTAACATGATTTCGAGTAGAAAAGGGAGGAACACATAGACAACACTGGAAAAAGACCAGTTCGCGGTACCATCGTGGTTTCCATGACGCTAAGGATGAAGTCAACGTCGGAATCAGTCGTCGGCATTGGTGTTAAGAAAGAAGAAAATAGTCATGCGTGAGCACTCCCCAAAAAGCTAATCATCACCGCCGGCGTTGATTTGAAGGTAGACGGAATGGACCAGACAAAACACCGACCGGCGTGGCAACATCATCACTGCCGTTCTAAGCGGTCACATGATGGGTGCCATTGCGATGACGAAGAAATAGATGAACGATTAGATGTCATACAACGGAAAAGAACAATTAACTGCGCTTGAATATGCAGCATGTATTTATTCGTTGCAAGATATGTGTTCCTTACTGGGAGTCTTTCTTGTGGTGCAGTAACATATAATAATTCAGAATCCCAAAAAAAGCACCACAACAGTTTTAATACACAAGGAGCATATAAATACTGCTTGAAATTCGGTCCCATGGCATCAACAATGTCAACCTGGAGGAGCAGATAACCAAATCATGCTCTCTAAAGGAAGTCAATCCAAACATATTTGAAGCCAAATATACAGATAAAACTATGGGAAAATCGCTGTCAATACGTAATAAAACAAAAGCATAACTACAATACTTCAATAAAGAAAGACACACACCTAGCATGGGCACAACTAATTTGAAGGTACATGTTGGTTAAAACAACGGAAAATTGAGGTGTGGGGGGGGGGGGGGGGGGGGGGGTGCGCATTGCCCTGCTCCTTCAAGGGGACATGGCAAAGAAAACAGACAAAATTGCTCCATAAACAGGAGGGCGGATCTCAGATGAAGCCCCGGGAGCTGGCGAAGATGGAGGCCGGGAAGATCTGCTTCACAGGGCCGGCTGTGAACTCGACCTCGTTGCCCTTACCTGCACCGAGCTGACAGGTATCCACAGCACTACGAGCTTCCTATGACTGATGACTCCGTCCAATCTCAAGCAAGGCAAGATATGACGTAGAGTTTTTGGCTCTCTTTTTCTCTCTCCAGTAAGGGTTACCCCTGGATTGCACTACCAAAACAATGGAGCAACACACTTTAGTGATTTATCCTACTGATTGAGCAGAAACTGAATGTTGATGCTTTTGCTACCTTATACTGCAACTCGCACCAGTCACCGTCAGATCAAGTGACAATAGATGAATTCCAAGTTGTTTTCCTACCAGACAACCATATTACAACCAAACAAAGCCTAATAAACTACTGCCTGATTTCAGACCAGCTTGTGGTCAATTGTGGACCTGCGCACCATGATCTATAGTCCCCAACAAATCAGCCTGACCTCCAGTAATCGCGTCAGGGGTGACGGTGCGGGTGACGGTGCTGACAACCTACTTCCAGCAACTCCTTCGCAGCACCTTTCTGCATACCTGCCCAATATCTTGAAATTATACTTGGTCTCATATCGGGCAACATTTTTGACTTAAGTGAAAAGGCACATGATGAACCAGAAATAAATTAGATAATATTTGAGATTAAAACAAATCACATATAATTCATGGAAAACCAACCCTCAGAACTCGTGTACCATTGGCAATATTAATCGAAACTAAATTTGGAAGATGCTACTGCGGACGCTCACCTTTATGTGTATATGTCTTTGTAATTTGCAATACAAGTTGGAATGCACAGTCAGACAGGCTTGTAAACATAAAGAATTGAATACTAATGAACTTCCTAAATTACTTTGTAACTGAACAAATTTTTAACTGAGGTTACAGATGTTAAAAAAATCAGGACTCTTCGTAGTGGTAATTAACATTGTGTTCGCTCTGTCTTCCTAGTGGCAATTAACAAACATTAGGTGCCCTCTTTCATTCTTAGAAATATGAATGCTTGCATTTGGCATGTTCCATGGAGGACTGAGGCTGATGCAGGTGATCAAACTGTCACAAAAAACAAATTCAGGGGGGGTCACCTCAAATTGTTCTTGAGACTATTCGAACAGCCTTTGAGGACAAGCCGTTCTTGCTAATTGAGTAACAAGTCTATTTAAGCCGTAAATCAACCTCGCCGCTTCAGTTTAGCTCAAATCCTTCTCCATTATCTTTAAAAAACCATTTTCCAAAATTGTAGTCATGGTCTAATTACTATTCCATGAGGAGGCTTCCTAAATGCTACTCATAGCGTGCAAGATCCTTTCTTTAACTAGTGTTATTATCTTAGAATGGTAATTGGAAGAGACAAATAAATGAATTATCAGTTGTGATAAGCTTAGAAATAACTAGGATGAATTATAGCAAGGATCAAACAAGCTGTGTGATGACTATAAATGGAACAAGATAACTAGGAGGATGAGACAGAAAGTTTACCACTAGGTACATTACATACTGTTGGTGACGACAACAAGGATGGCGGAAAGTTTGTGTATCTATGTGGACTTCTTAATGGATACTTTGAATCGCACACCTTCTCCATACTGAGTGTCTTGACGTCCAAGGAAAAATACTCAAAATGTCGTCTCGGATACTTTTGTGTTGTCATTTGTACAACCAAGTGCTTCTCCGTTTTACCAACAAAATCATAGCGGTATCCAAATGGGATTGGTATTGGCTTCTCCATCTGCCACTGATTGCCATTGTTTGGCCTAGTGGTATATTGGAGGTGTGATGTATCCTCATACCCGTCGGAGTCGGAGTGTTCCAAAAAGAACATCCCATGTCTGCCTTCCCCTGCTTCCACAATGACAGTACTTCTGAACCTCCATCCTCCAGGTGGGAAGTCAGTAACGGAGAACACCATGTTCACGGTGTCAAGCTGGAGCATCTTTTCCCACCAGTAGGTTGTCACCCAGTAGAAGCAACCATAAACATATCTCCGGCATAACAGCATACGTCCTTCTCCTGACTGCTGCACTTGGGACATGACGGCGGCAGGAAGTAAATCGCCCAAGGATGTGGATGAAGCTGCTCGCCATTGTCCGGTGGTTGAAGAGAAGTCGAATACAGCAAGCTTAGTCTGAAACTCTGCCATCCACATAACTCTGAATGCCAAAGCATCATCCTCCTCCTCCTCCTCCTCCTCCTCGCGTCGGGGAACGAAGAAGGGCTCGCACCAATGCATGGGGGGCTCGGCTGGGTGGATGGGGACGGAGGGGAGCAGGCGGTATTGGCGGTACAAGGGGTCGCACACCGCGACGTTGGCCATGACTCGGCGCTCAAAATCCTCACATGGATTGCAGTCGAGGAGGAGGACGCGGCCGTCACGGACGTCCTGTACGACCCATTCGATGGCGGGGGTCGGAAGGAAGGAGAAGGAGAAGTCGGCGGCTCGGGCGATCGCTCCGGCGGCGGGCGCGGACGGGTGAGGCTCAAGGGCGGGGTGGAAGCCCATGTCCTCATCGACAAAACCGAGCAAGGGCCGGGGGTGGAGCTTGCGGTAGCGGCCTAGGAACCAACGGTGTGTGGCGACGCGGCGGAACAAGGGGCAGGTGGCGGAGACGCGCGTGAGGTCGGCAGGGTCGGGCAGGCGGAGAAAGATCTCGGCGAGGAGGTCATCGGGGATCGCCGTAGCCATTTCTGGCGGAGTGGAGGATTGGGGAATCAGGATGTAATGTGCACTGAACAGCCTGCAATGTAGAACACAAAATCATAATTATGGTATACGTTTGTACAGTGCAATGTTTCCGTCCGCGACCAGTAAAAGGGATCGGAGGGAGTACTGCATTTGCTGGTTTACTGAAAAATGCAACATGCATGCCTTGAATTACAAATAAGGATGTGTACATAACATGTATTTGTTGTTCCTCATAAACTTTAGTGCTATACAAGAAATGATGTTTCTACCACATCTATGGAAGTTAACATCGTAGTTTGGTGTTTCTGCGTCATCTATGTACCTAGAAAAAATCATAGGATGAACAATGACTCACAAAATACATCCTGGTTACAGAAAAAGACAGGTAGAACTACATCTACCAATCCAGATTGCAAAATCCAAAATGAAAAAATATGAAGAAAATTACATCCTGATTATAACAATTACTCCTAAAATTGCAGCATGATTATAAAGGAACCTACATATATATACCAACTCAGGTAGCAAATAACCAACTCCTAAAATTGCAGCATGATTATATACCAAAGTTTGGATAAC
Organism: Puccinellia tenuiflora; assembly: GCA_012064385.1. Classification (NCBI taxonomy): domain Eukaryota; kingdom Viridiplantae; phylum Streptophyta; class Magnoliopsida; order Poales; family Poaceae; genus Puccinellia; species Puccinellia tenuiflora. The sequence goes on from QRDG01000092.1 coordinate 581,213, forward strand.
AGCTATGGCAACGGGGCCACTAACCACTGGTTATTGCTCAACCAAAACCATCCCCACGTAACAAAGTTGTTCCCATCCCCATCCCCATTAACTATCACGGGGACTGTTTTCCTACCATCCCCATCCCCACCGGGTAGCAAATAACCAACGGTTTCCCCACCCCCATGAAAAACGAGGGTGTCGGCATGCAGTGGAGAAGAAATGTGAAGCTCTGTATCGGGATTTCGACATAGGCGTGCGTATGTGCGCTGTGCGGGCTGTGGCGGCTAGGGTCGGGAGGGGAAAACGAGCATAGGGTATGGCTACATGGGTGGGAATTAGGGTTTCCGTCACATACGCACCTCTCTATAACCTCGAGAGTCGAGCCCACATGTCATGTGTCCTAGCGGGGAATTCATGGGTACCAGATATGGATAATGGTGTCCCACAACCATCCCCGTATACCCAACGGGGAGGGTTTCGTCTTTGTTACGAGCCCCACGGGGATTAAACTCCAACCAAAACCGTCCCCTAATAGGTGAATTAACCACCGGGGATCGGGGAACGGGGCCCCATTGCCACATTTAGCCGCATTATTAGAATTCAAAAGTTACAATGTTTACAACTCAGGTGTCACAAAGTTTGGATACATAAATCAGCCAGTAAAAAAAAGGTACGCTAAACATCGATTCTTCTAGTGTGTTGCCATCCAGCCCGGCAGAAGATAGCCCGCACTACCATCAGCATTCGGGTACATCCTGATTTCATAAGGCCACGCTGAGCCATAGGTAGAAGATAGGATTTTGCGGGATTTCTTTTGATCGATTTTCATTTTCCTCGCGCTCTTTGTGGGCTGGGCCGACATGATCCGCTATCTATACATTCCCCTCATATTAGACAGAGTTTATTGGATACTCAAAAAAAAGAGGCAAAGTTTATTCCTTCCACAACAACAACCAAAAAAGTAGACAAAATTCAAAGTTAAAAACAGGAGAAATGCTATAGTAGGCCATCTCTTATAATGCACACACTCGGTCGGAGACGATTAAACGGGACAACTCAAAGCTTGGCCTGCTTGATTTGAAGCCAAACGAGAACACCGTAGAATGGACCAGCAAAACACCGGCCGGCTCGCCAACATGCTCACCACCATCCTAAGCGGTGACATGATGGGTGCCATTACGATGACGAAGAAATAGATGAACGATGGACTCATATGTTGTACAACGTGAGCAAGCAATCGCTCCTAGAAATGTCACATGTATTCAATTAGTTGAAAGATATGTGTTGCTTAATCGGAGTCTCTCTTGTGGTGCGGTAACATATAATTCGGAGTCCCAAAACGACACATCACACATGTTTTAGAACACAAGGAGCATAGCACTAAAACTAGAACTTCAGTCTCATCGCATCAACAATGTCAACCTGGAGGAGCGGATAACCAAATATCAAGGTCCCTAGAGGGAGTCAATCTAAACATATTTGTAAGATAAAAAACAAAACTCAATGCAAATTTACTTAAGTTTGCAACCAGAGCCAAACATATATAGATAAATGATGGGAAAATCAACGTCATTGTGTAATAAACACAAATCATACGATACTTCACAAAAGAAAGACACGCGCCTAGCATGGGCACAACTGATTTAAGGTCACATCATGTTGGTTAAAACAAACGAAAATTAGAGGGGCATTGCCCTGCACCTCCAAGTGAACTTGGCCTGGACCTCGTCGTCACAGCCGGCCCGGTGAAGAAGACCTCCCCCACCAAGGTCTTTGCCACGTCGCCCAGGTGCACCTGACCTGAGTTGAGAGTGCGTGTTGATCCTCAATGGATCGATCTTGTGTGTGAGTCCATACTGTTCGTGTGTGAGTCGATCCTCGATGCAATCTCTATTTTAGCCCATCGCTGGCCTGCCTCGGTATCTGTTTTTCTCCTAGAAAGCAAACTAAAAACAAACGGAGGTGTGAGTAGTTCTCTAGGTTACAATGTGCTAGCTCATAGCAAAAGCAAGTATGCTAGTTCATGACAAATCCTCGGATGAGTAGACATCCCTAGGTCTTACCGAGCCCTCTAGTAATCATGGAGAGATTACTTCATGCGCTGCTATTAAGGGAATTAAAGTACGGTCACAAATCCCGAAGCTTCTGAGTCCTACTCCCTCCGTTTTTTAATATAAGATGTTTTAGGTGATACACATGTTGTCTACATACACACTAAAATGAGTGAACATGCACACAAAAATGTGTCTATATACATTTGTGTGCGTGTGCATGTGGACAAAAGCTAAAACATCTTATATTAAAAAACGGAGGGAGTAGGTGTGAGTAGCATTGCGAAAGCAATTTCAATTCTAACAAAAGTGCTAAACTTGTGTATAATATGTATGTGATATTCTAGTATGAACTTAACAACAACTGATCTCTACTTCTTTCTCAACAGAATGATCGCATTCCATATCTCAGCTCACACTTAAATACGATTGAGCTATATTCCCAACTCGGATTAGGTACATGAGAGACCTACTTTGCAAAATATGAGCATGTTCCATCTACGCTCACAATTAGATAACATGCAATTCTTGGGGCACACAAACTCTATGATGCCTTCATTGGTTTGGAAACCATGGGCGCCCCCCAAGTGCAAAATCTTCTCTTGGTTGATTCTTCAAAACCGGGTGTGGACGGCGGATAGACTTGAGCGAAGGGGGTAGCAAAATTGTGGCCAATGCAAGCTTTGCAATCAAGCACATGGTCTTACTCATGCCCGCCTCATGTTGCTCTCCACAAGTGATGATAGCAAAACCATAGTGCTGGTCGCTTCATGTCAATGAGAGTGTTAGAGAACACCACTTAGATATGTTCTCTCAAACTTTATTTATACTATTTTGTTAATTTGCAGCAATGCATCGGTTTCCAGCTTATTTTGCCAAAAAAAGATGAAGTTATTACATTACCATCATGGTGTACCACATAATCCAATCATACATGTACACTAATACTTACCATCATGGTCGCGCCTTCTTCTTGCGCCAAAGATCTTACCATTTCTAACGGAACTGGGGTGACATACCTTTTCAATTTTCATTCAAGAATTTGTATCTAGTAATTACATCCTCAGTAGTATGTGGTAAATTAATACATCAACATCATATTAACTTTATCGAGAAACATCATGTTAACTACATCATTACTTACACTTTAACATAATTAAACAAGGTAACACTTAGTTATCATCTTCTACTCAGGATGATGACTTAGATCTGAGCTATGTGTAGTGGAAACTCTAAATCGGACACGTGCTCCAAATATATATCAAGTTTCCATACAGTCTAGAAATTACAAAGTAACACTTTGAAATCTTGGAACCTGTGTTAAGTTGCATGATCAACTTAACCACCGAAATTAGGTGTAGAGAAATTTAGATAGATGGAGGAAACTGAGAGTACATCATGTATTTATTTCGTTGGAAGATATGTGTTGCTTAATAGGAGTCTTCTTGTAGTGTAATCTATACTTCTTATAAAGTAATACCCCACTAAGTGCATTAATTATTTTTCTATCTCAACATGCAAGCTATCCACATCACCCACTATTTTGGCCAATCAATTGTCCATGTCATCACCACTAACAATTATTTTTAAGTGCATTAATTATTTTTCTATCTCAACATGCAAGCTATCCACATCACCCACTATTTTGGCCAATCAATTGTCCATGTCATCACCACTAACAATTATTTTTTAGCCATATAATTGTACACGTCACTAATATTTAGTTCTCAAATATTCAACAATTTCACATGATTGAAATTTAGTGTCTCCACTATTGTGATCAAGTAAATCTTAACGACTAAATATTTCATACGTCTTATACCAATTTAATTTACATATTAGTTTTTTTAAAAGATTTCTGCTGCAACGCGCGGGGTATTCTTCTAGTATCATATAATTCAGAGTACCAGAAAAATAGCACAAAGGTTTAGAACACAAGGAGCATACCACTAATAGTAGAAATCAGCTTCATGGCATCAACAATGTCAACCTGGAGGAGCAGATAACCAAACCAGGGTCCCTAGAGATAGTCAATGCAAACATAGTTGTAACATAAACCCAAAAGTCAGTGCAACAAATTTAATTAGGTTTGCAACCGAACCCAAAATGTATAGATAAAAAACAACTGGGAAATCAACGTCAATATGTAATAAAACAAGGTGTAACTACGATACTTATAAAAAGAAAGACACACACAAAGCAACGGACAGAAATAATTTGAAGGCCACAACATGTATCTAGTATCTACATTGGTGAAACTGCGATACAACTTTTCAGCCCCCTAACTCCATGTTTCTCTAGTTGACTAACACGCCCTATAAATTAACTCCACGGCCGGCAGCAACGAACCATCCCGGAAGCATCACCTGCACAAGCTTGGTCAAGAACTTAATTTCCTTACTATTGCTATTTATAGCCTTCCTGCCCCTGTCCTCTACTATACATCTTCTTATCTGCGGAAATATCTTGACTATAGAACGGAAAGTGGAAGCCAAACCCTGCGGCTTTCAGTATATCCATCCTGTCATGAAGAATATGGTGCAGTGGAATATTTGGCATTTGAATTCAAAGATCTCAAGACACCAATGAATTGTTTTCGCCTACATATGATGCTACAGCTATCAGAAAGCACTGACATAGTTGGGATTTCCACTAAATGTTTGCAGTCACTTGAGACAGAATTCAAGCCTGTGGCAGATGTTGCATCGGGAGAACTTGCTCAAATATCCACACAAGTAGGGTTTTTTCTACCCGCACCTGCTGGTCGAGAGCTTATATTCAACCGGGTGACCAATTCAAGTAGAATTGTCCGTCAAGAGCCATTATGTTGCATAGGCGATAGCTTTCAGCCTTCTTCTAAGAACACTGTCTTAGCAGATAGGTTTCCAGAACAAGTTATTTTTTTTTCTTTGAGCGCTTTATTTCAGCTACGGTGAAGAGGGGGGGGGGGGGGGGGGGGGGGGGGGCATTGCCCTGCTCCTTCACGGGCGTCATCTCCGGTTCGCTCACCGGTGTGAGCGCCAACCTTCTTCTGCTGTGGATCCCGATAACCTCAGTTGAGGTCCATGGCGAGGAGATGGTCTTCACCGCCGGGCCGCTCACCAAGAGCTTCCCGACCACGGTCTTCTCGAAGTCGCCGAAGTGCGCTTGAGCGTGGAGTGTGAGTCCGGCCAGTACCATGTGAGTACTAGCTGAGTTCGTGTGCGTGGAGATCCTATATTATGTACTGTGAGTCCTAGTGTTCGTGTGTGTGTGTGTGGATGGATCGTGTGAGTCCTGTTGTTGGTCCTGCATGCATGTGTTCGTGTTCATGTGATCTTGTCTAGTGTGAGTTCTGATGATGCTCGACTTGTGGAACCTCGTCGGTCATGCGTTTTAGGGTGTGTTTGGTTCATTGGCTATGAAAAAGTGGTTGGGGGCACCCCTAACCACGTGGTTGGTGGTAACCATTTTTCATGTTTGGTTGTGTGTGTTGGCTAGCCATGTTTTCTGTTTGATTGAAGTGATAAAAAGTGGTTAGGAGTGGCCATATTTGTGTTTATTTTGAGGGATTAGAAATGCTTAGAGTGATATGGTCAATTATTTTTAAGATGCTGAGTAAACCCCGTAATATATTTATAAAAGCGAAAAGTTTGTTTAAATATCTATACTATACAGTAATTTAGAGAGGGAAATTTCTTAATGTGTTGAGGTAAAATATCAGCATGTGAAATAACTTTACTCAAATATTTAAAAGGAAAGAGTTAGTTCAAATATTTAAAAGTGAATATTTTGTTCAAATAATTACAAGGGAACGTTTCTTCAAATATTCTTAATATATAAGAGTAAAATGTTTTCAAATATTTAAAAGCGTAAAATTACTTATTATATTTAAAGGGAAATGTTTATTCCAATATTATTAATGTATAAATCAAGAAAAGTTTGTTTAAATATTTAAAAGTGAATATTTTGTTCAAATAATTAAAATATAAAAGTTTCTTCAAATATTGTTAATATATTAAAAAAATGTGTTTTCAACTATTTTAGAAGCTATTTTAGAAGGGTAAATTTGTTATTATATTTAAAGGAAAAAGTTTATTCCAATATTTTTAATATATAAAAAGGAAAATTTATTCTAATATTTAAAAGGTAAATGTTTGGTTAATATTTAAAAGGGAAATCGGTCAACTTTTCTTAATATTTATATAATAAGGGAAAGTTTTTTCACATATATAAATGGGTAAAATGTCTTAATATATTTAATAATGAAAAGCTTTTTCAAATATTAAAAAAGGGTAAATTTTCTATTTTTTGAGTACGGTGAATATGTCGTAAAATGTTTCGCAAGTGATGGCAGGGACTCGCCCACGGGTGGTTGGCCTCAACCACCACTTTTATAGTGGTTGAGCTCAACCACTTTTTTGAGGGAATATGCCTAAAATTTGGCTACCCCCACACACCCGACACCACAAACCAAACATGGGCTAACCACTTAAAAAATGGCTACCCACAACCACTTGGTGGCTAGCCACCCAACCAAACACACCCTTACTCTGTGCCTTGTCTTCTCTTTTCTCTAGTTCGTGTTTCTGGGATTCCCAAATGCATCTTTGAAATCATCGACAATGATGAACCATATACATCACCAGGCTTCAGCGGATTTCCAAATCTTTGCTTATTTTAAGGGAAAGGTCTATGCTTATTTAAATCTGGAAGTGGACCTGTAACATCCATGGGCTTTCATGGGCTTTGGACCTGAAATATACTGACTGGACTTTACCGGACCTGGACCTCAACAGGATGGATATTAGATCGACGCCGAACCCTTGCGACTCCTGGCGCCGCCGGCAGCCCCTCCGCCGCCTCCTCCCCTTCGCCCCAGCCCCTCTAGTACGCATCGGACCCCCCTCTCTCCTCGCCCATCCTCGTAACTCGCCGGCGACCGAACACCGCCGCCCTCTCTCCTCGCCCATCTTCGTAGCTCGCCGGCGACCCAACCCCACCTCTCGGCGGCTACCCCGTCCTCGCAGCTCGTCCGCCTCTCGTCTCCAATGTAAGTTCTTCAATTCTTCAACTCATAATTGTCATATTAATTCTTTTGTCTGCACTATATATGCAGATGTTGTCTTTATGTTTGTAATAATACACCAACTGTGTAACATGATGTACTGCTCCATTTTTTCCTTGAAGAAAAGCTCTGGAATCAAAAACTCTCTAGGGTAGGAGCATTCGTGTACACAAAATAGTTGTAACTATTCTTTCTTTTGTAACTTGCTCTATGTTGCTCTGTGTGGGCAGCTCACTACCACTAGCACCTAGTGATCATGTGCTAGTGTTAAAATCATGCAGAGGGCCGATACACAACAAAATGTATTTCTCTTACTATTATTGACATCACTCTGCCTTTATATATGACCAGGACATTGATACACATCAAGAATAAGCAGCTTTTTTCTTTGGCGCAGCTGAACTGAACTGGTCTTCCGACAGAAGAACTCGTTCCTGCTCATGGGCTTCATTTCAGTCTGACTCGCAGCCTCATTCCTACTGCGTGAGCTGTGAGCAGTAAGGGGGAAGATGTGCCGCTCGCCGCTGGACGACGACGACCTGCTCTCCGAGATCCTCCTCCGCCTCCCGCCGCAGCCGTCCTCGCTCCCCCGCGCCTCCGCCGTCTGCAAGCGCTGGCGTGGCATCGCCTCCGACCCAGCTTTCTCCCGCCGCTTCCGCCGCCACCACCGCCGCAACCCTCCCCTCCTCGGTTACTTCCAACTCGGTAATCGCGGCGGCATGTCTTTCATTCCTACCCTCGACCCTCCCAACCGCGTCCCGCCCGGACGCTTCTCCTTGCAGCTCCACCACAGGTTTGAGTTCATGGGCTCCTACCATGGCCTCGTGCTGCTCTTTGACCTCCAGTTCCTGGTGTGGGACCCCGTTACAGGCCAACAACACCGGCTACCCAATCCCCCGGGCGTCGATCTCACCGACGGTCAATTCCAAGTCCAAGGGGCGCTACTCTGCTCTCCTGCTGCTGAACACTTCAAGGTGGTGTTGCTACTGAACCAGCGACCCTTCGAGGACAGACTATGTTTCGCCTGCGTTTACTCATCACAGACCGGGGTGTGGGCTAAAAAACTCATCTCAACACCCTTCATTGGCGCTGAACCTCTGCCCGCTGTGTTAGTTGGGGATTCCCTTTATTGGAAGCTTTGTGAAGACATCCTCGTGTATGATTTGGAGAGGGAGAGCCTTTCTGCGATACAAGCACCTCCTCATACCGATGACCGCTGTTATTCTATCCTCATACGGGCACAGGGTGGTGCTGGGCTGGGTTTGTTCAGCTTGTCAGACGGTAGTGACACCACCACCGCCCACTTGTGGAAGAGGAATGCCTACTCTCAATCATGGGAGATGGAAACTACTATCCAACTGGATTTTGATCCAGGGTGCTACCTTTCCTATGCTGAGGACAATAATTTGGTGGTGATGAGTGGTCGCTTTGAGAATGCCTTCAGTCTCCACCTTGAATCATTGCAGTGCAAGACACTTCCTGGGCCAACAGACATGGTTGACTATGCATGGCATACACTTGAAAGTGTCTATGCTGCAGGTAATAGCATCCCTTTGCACTGCCCGTATACACGAAAACCAAGTTTCGTTTTGATTCACGTCCTGTTGTGTTAAGCTAACCTTGTATAAGCAGTGTCGTATCAATTGTTCTTTTGCTACTTCATGATCTATTCAACATATAGCATCGCTAGCATTCTCTCTACATCTTTGTGTGCTATTTATGTAGTTGTTATGGCCTAATTATTTGCTAAAGGTGTCTGATTTGGTTTTGTCACAAGTTCTTCCGTAGCTAAGATTACTGAATTAATTTTGTACTAAATTTCTTTGTTGTCTGCTTATTGGTATATGCATCAACTCTATAACTATAGTGCTAGTGCATAAGCTGCACTGCAGTTTTTCTCAAGTTAAACAATTGAATTTATCTGTAGGCTGTAGCTATGCTTTGTGTGGAATCTAGTTTCTTCACTTTTCACAACTAATACTTTATACTCAAGTACTGCATACATGAGCAAAGTGATAAGACTAGATTCATCCTAACATGTAACAACTGCTTTCATTGTGTGTTGTGATTTTTAGTTTAACTAATTGTCATCACAAGTAGTGTTGTATTTGATAATGTCCATTGCAAATAGATGACATATATTTTTCTATCCATCAAAGTTTCAATTAATAAGATGGTGTACGATCCATTGCTTTAGACTCGAAACCAGTTGCTTCTGTTTTTCTACTCCATGAGCCCCTCATATGTCCATGATAATAAATAATCTTTCGAATGATCTGGTAAGAAAGATGGTTCAGCGCTTGATACCCCAAAATGCTGAAATATGCTGTTTTGGTACTTTTTCCACAATGGTGAAGCAAATATTACTGATTGAATCATAAAAAATTGTGAGGCCGTGTACTAATGGCTTTTCCTTGGATGCATAGTACAAAGTGGTCTGACTAATGACATGGATTGCTCCACAGGTATCTAGATTTGTATTCTGGTTGCGGAGATGCACGGATGGCCTTCTTTGCTGCAGCATCTTCCATTTTGTATGCTTCAGGTGGATATCCTTTGTGTAGCACGCACTAGACAACTGGGAAGTGGAACTGTAGGAGTTAATCATCTAACTTGCCAACTTCCCCTCTATTATCTAATTTCTGGAGACAGTTAGGTAACTGGCACGATGCAGGCACAGTGGCTTGCTTCGATTGAGTAGTGTGTACCTTGTGGTTCATTTCCTTTCGCTTTGTGTGTATGTTTATTTCTGGAGACAGTTGGGTAACTGGCATGATGTGTTTTGCTTTTCAAGCAAGCTTGCATGCTAGGTGATCTTTAGTTACATTTGTGTGCATGTTCATCTTCTCACTGTTTATTTATGTTACGTCTTCGATCAGGTTGGCAAAAGTTGGACCAAGAATTCTGCTTATATTCCATTTTCTGTTTTTCTTTTATTTTCTAACTGTAGCTAATGTCAAATCTCGTATTGTATGTGCTGGCAATGCTGTTTATTGTTTAATAACCCAAATTAGGGTGGGCGGAATGGTGTTTTACTACAGGGGACTTTGTTTTACTTCTGAGAGGCGGTGATGGATCAGTTTCAAAAATAGGTCTCCTTATTTCCTGGCAAACAAATGATGCCGTATTCGGTTGTTGTGCCGAGGTCAGGGATATGTATATAAGAGGCAAAGAATATCAGATTAGCCTGATTTGCATCCATGTGTTGATAACCTCCGTTATCAGCGGATCATTGCGTAAGTTTTGTTATGAAGTGAATCGACAGAAGCTGACTCCGACAGTCTTGAGAAGCTTCCATTCTACATGTTTTTTTGAAAGAAACAGATCTTCCGAATTGACTAATTGTTCAGTGTTTAGCAGTTGGACACGTCTGAATGGCCACCTCTTTTTGATTCAGTGAGCTAGGGTCTGTAATTGCATAGGGAATGAACTGACAGACTAAAAGAGATGAGTAGAAACAGTACACAAACTGAGGCAAATCCCAGCTAACTGTCTCTCTGGCCTTTCAAATCTGAAAGGAGGGAGTTAACTCATTAAATCTTGAACCTGCATCTAACTGGATGATGCCAACGTTGGAAAGTTTGGCTGCTTGATGTCAAATTTCTGTACGTGCCACAAACAAGATATTAGTGCATTATTATTTTCTCACAATGAATAGCACCATATTGTACGTCCATCCCAGCATCTATCAAAATTTCGTTGAGTCAAAATGTGCCAGAACTATTTCGGTATAATTAGGATTTAGGGGTAGGTCTGGCACTCCTAAACATTAGCAGTAGAAAAATTCTGAAATCTCTACCTATATTATATATAATAATAAAAGCAATAACGTTTCTCTCTTCGTCCGTTTGGTTTGGTACGTCGTACAGCCTTGCTAGCTCGCGTGATCAAACTTCGACCGATGTGAGCTTCTTGATAATGGGCGATGTGAGCTTCTTGATAATGGGCCGACTCGACTGGGTCTGTGTTCTCATCGTAAAAGGAAAAAAAAACACGTCTCATGATCATGCATGAATCTACCTCGGTCGCATCCAGGAGTCGTCCACGTACAGGAGTCCACCATGCAAAAAAAAAAGACAGAAATATGCAAATATGCAGCCAGAACAAAAGAAAGCTAGATTACAACAAATTACAGCTAAGCGTGAGTATAATCGCAACACACCATGCAAAGAATCGATTGTGATGGTGAACCCATCATATATCGCAACTGAGTACATCTGACTTTAATGCATACCAAGAGGTTATATGAAGTTATAGCAGATGTCATCTATAAAAATTAACAATCAATGTACAAAACAACTCTTGCCAAGAGAAAGTTCTAACTTCTGATCATCACTGTAACTCTAGGATATATGTGTTGTTCTATAACACAAGTAAATAAAAGTTGAAAAAAGAAAGTGGAAAGAATAACAACTGAAATATTTAATTGGATGGCCCTAAATGATACTAAGTAAATATAGAAATGGTGACATAAGCTCTACTCATCCAAAGCATAACAATACCAAGAAGACAAGTTAATATTACATATAATTATTGCAAGTTCAGGACTGAGTTCACTATTTTCTCAACAAATATTATGTGAAATGATGTCAATGTGCATATTCAATATTAATACAAACTAAATGTAAAAGAACCACTGTCCATTTGAAATGTTTAACAGCCAAATGACATAGTTGATTCAAATCCAGGCACCAATGCTTTGCTTGGAAATGCAAATGTCATCTTAATAACAGGATGGGAGCACCAAAATCCAGAAAGCAACTGAATATTGTTCTTAGTGAAGGAATGTCCTATCTGCATGTTTAATAAGTAGATAGGAAGGTGGGTACCACCAGAATATCGTAAGATGGTGCCAACAAAGATAAAAACAATTGATTCAGTCAGCCGAAGAAACATCAGGGTATTTCAATTAAATCCAAAAGGAAATTTAATTTGTCCACTGTGCAGCATGAAGCAAAGTAGGCAAATTAATAGCTGGGTAATAGAATGTATCTAAAAATGAAGCATCATGACCCTGGGTTGGAAAAGAAACACATTCCTCCTTGCTATACCAACAGTCCTTCCTGATAAGGTGAGCAAAGCGACATCAGATAGCGTCGAGATGCTGCTAATCACATATGTATATCAAAGAAGCAAAGTCAATACCCTCGGTGAGAAGAGAATGGTCTGATTACGTAAAACCAAGAAAATAAAGGATCGGTAAATCGGCAAAGGATAAACGTATGAAGACATGGGGTGAGGGAAGACAAATAACCGACAGAAAGTTAAACCCGCCTCACCCTACAACGGGAATATGAAAAGGGGCAAAATAAAGCCTAATAGATCACATGCATGAAAAATAACAAAGAACAAAATAGAGGAAATAATTTCAATTGATCTACTAATATCTTGGTTTGTTATATATTTTTCTTGGATTTGATGGAAAAGTCATAGTGAGATAGCGCCATCCACGGAGGTAAACCTTGAGACCCCAAGGGGCTCTCCCGTGCGTTTGGATTTTCGACCGTCGGATGGGGAAGATCTCGGCCGGCCGTTCGCGGTGGAGCAACAGTGATTTGCTCCGCCGTGGTGGTGTGTGATTCACGTGTCACTGACTGTGGGGCCAGCGCGTCGCCGGTCCCACGCCGGTCCCGCTCGACAGGGACACGGCGCGGCGATCCGTCGGTCCCACGCCGGTCCTCCCCTCTCCCTCCTCGCTCACGGATTTCATCCGAGACGCCGCGAGGCCGCCGGATTTTACTCCGCCGCGCCCGCCATCCTCCGCCGCTTCCCCGCGCCGGCGCGGCCGCTCCGGCGACCAAACCCAGGCGGCGCCGCCACGTACGGGTCGGCCGCAAGCCGCCGCGCCGGATTCGGGCAGTTTCGCATGCCAAAGCACACCGACGCGTCGCCGGCGAGGCCGCCGCCGTTCCGGGCGGCTCCGGCCAGATCTGGCCCCTGTGACGTCATTATGACATCACAGTGAGGCCAGCCTGCCTTTTTTAAAAAAAAAAACCCTAAATTTTCCTTACAATTTGTAAAAAAAGAAAATAAAAAACTTTAAACATGTACATCCAAAAAAAATATGGAAACTATATCAAATTAATCACGGAAAAAAAAACTAATTACTTACGTCATAATGCAATCATATTTAAATATTTTAATACGTTAAATATTTGAATAAACTCCAAAATCATTTCAAAAAAAAAATTAAAAACATTAAACATGTACATCCAAAAAAAAAATATGGAAACTATATCAAATTTATCATGGGAAAAAAAACTAATTACTTACGTCATACTGCAAACATATTTGAATATTTTAATACGGTAAATATTTGAATAAACACCAAAATCATTTCAGAAAACGAATACAGATGCAAAATTAACAATTTTTAAAAAAACAAAAAAAACTTCAAATACATACATAAAAAAAATATCAAATTGATCACGTGGAAAAAAAACTAATTACTTACGACATAGTGTAACCAAAATTGAATATTTCAACACGGTAAATATTTCAACGAACTCCAAATTCATTCCATAAAATGATTAAAAATGCGAAATTAATATCTTCGAAACTATCCATCCAAATAATATGGAAAAATAATATGATTGCAAAATAAAACAAATTGCTTATCCAGTTTCCCATACAACATTGAAAAATTCTAGATGATGCAAACTAAAAAATTCAAATAGGGCCACCAAAGAAAATAAATATGATTTCCACATAATTTGAAATAATGCAACCTGCTAATTCCAAATATGTTCACACAAAAAAAATGACAAACATGCCAACTTTCCATGTGATTTGAAATAATCCGAAATAATGCAAAGTAAAAATGTCAAACATGGCAACAAAAGAAAATAAATATATCCAAATTTCCATACAATTTCACAAACACTCTAAATAATCCCAAAAAAAATGAAACAAAACGTCAAAATGATCACAAAAAAAAACTAACTACTTACGGCATAATGCAAACATATTTGAATATTTCAACACGGTAAATATTTGAAAGAACTCCAAATTCATTCCATAAGATGATTAAAAATGCGAAATTGATATCTTCGAAAATATCCATCCAAATAATATGGAAAAATAATATGATCGGAAAACAAAACTAATTGTCTGTCCAATTTTCCATACGTTACTGAAAAATTCAAATATGGCCACTAAAGAAAATAAATATGATTTTCACATAATTTCAAATAATACAACCTAACAATTCCAAATATGTTCACAAAAAAAATGACAAATATGCCAACTTTCCATGTGATTTTAAATAATCCCAAATAATGCAAAGTAAAAAAACCAAACATGGCCACAATTAAAAACTTTCAAATTATTAATTACAATAATGCAGAAACATACATACAAGATGCACACGAAAAAAAAATACTTTTTTTTAGGTTCGCAAACATAATGCAACGATTTACAGAACTAAAATCTTCTATTTTATGAATTACAACAATGCAAACCACGTATTAAAAAAACGCACAGAAAATGTATTTCCTCAAAAAAAAACATTCTCTCCAAAATATTCAATTTCTTTCTAACTCCTAACGTGGACTTCAAAATTTTACAAAAACTAAAACCTTCTAATTTACTAATTAAAATATTGCAAATGATACATACAAAGTGCACAAAAAAAAACCCAGAATAATTATTCCTCCCAAAAAGAAAAATTTCACAAATTTCAATTACTTTCAAAATAGATTCCAAACAAGATTTGTTGAATTTTCTAACAACAAATATCCCCCCCCCCCCCTAAAATATTCTGCAGGTTTTTTTTAAAAAACAATTTAAAGAGCTAATATAACTTCCTATATAAAATATAGCAAACATATCAGCATGAACACAAAAAAAAAACATCGACTATTTATGGCGTATGATGAACTTCCAAATTTCAGTATCTTGAAATTCCAGATTCATTTCAAATCTGAGCATTTAATAGACACAAAAAAATAATCAAATATGACAACCATATCAACATGAACACAAGAAAAACATTCGCTATTTATGTCATACGATCAGATCCCATATAAATTTGAATAACTTCCAAATTGCTCAGTTTCTAAAACCTACTTGAACATTTCAACTCAAGATTCGCATACATATTTCAAAATTTCAAATACCTTTCAAATCTGATCACTTTATACACATTAAAAGAATACAAATAGGAATACATTCCAATACGGACCATTTTCGAGAACTCAACATTCCTCTGAGCGCAAACTTTTCCAAATTCAAATAATATTCACCCCAACAATTTTTTTCCAAACATATTTGAAATTCATCAGATACCTTTCAAACTCTCTTTGCATATCAGGAATTTCCAAAATTGCACACTTTTTAGAAAAGGACATTTCCAAATTTAAATTTTAACACACGGTCCATGCGTTAATTGTGTCATATTAAGAATGTTTGTTATAGCGTTTTACAAACTGAAAACCAGTGTCAACGGCGGGTGGCGCGCGGCAAGCCGCGCCAAGGAATCTAGTTAATTTGTTATTCTAAGAGGGGAAACAATAATGTCATCACCACCCATGAAATACTCCTGCGTATCCATCAAATATTTTTCAAGATGCAGCTAGCTCCAGCAATAATATCCTAACCAGATTCTTTCTACATGGATCTAGCACGGCGCACCGTGGTTTACTCTTGTGAAAATGTTATTCAGTTATTCAGCAAGGCTATAAAGCTCCTACATGGAGGCCAATTCAGCAAGGCAATCAGCAGATCCGAAGTGCAAACAACAATTCAAATAGACCTATATGTGGTCAGTTAGAACAAACAAATTGTTAAGACTCATCTCGCTCTCAAATAGGTGGAATGCAAATGAGATGATATAACAATATAAGCCAAGAACTGGGCTACCAGGCATTACTTGGTAAGAGACGAACCGAAAATTAGTTTTAATCAAGTAACAAAACACAAAAAGTACAATCAATGCATTTATCACATTATTCTTATTGTGCAAGCTGAAGTTACAGACTGCAATTAACAATTTCAGAAACACAATACACGTAAATGCTAACCAAAACCAAGTCAAGTAACAATCCATTTCACATACATGAGACATAGAATGAGTATTTTCACCTGAATCTTGGACAGACAATTTTGGTGGTGCGCCGCATTAGACCACGTCACTGTCATGATGTACCTCACAAAATGAAGAAAAACAAAGGAGGGCAAAAGTTAGGAATGCATTACAGGCTAGCAAAAAAACAAATCATAGCACACATAATTAGATGCTAGCAAAAAGCAAAAAATTCCCCAAATAAAAATATTTGCTTACACCATGAGTGTAGATCGGCATGAAAGAAATTGTGTACAATAGGATATGAGAAAGCAAAAAAATGCTTACATTAAAGTTAGGCAGACTACAAATAGCCTCCATAAGCACAGGATGATAATTACCAGGATAGAGCGCAGCAATGGACATGCTGACATAGACAAAAAAGGTTGAACCTTATACTCTGGTCAAACGCATATGAGCGGTAGCTTGGCACAATATAAGCAGGATTAGGAAGATAAGAATCTGCAGGTGGCTAGACAACTAAAATAAATCAGAAATTCCACCGACTAAAGTTAGCTGAGGAAACAAATCAATGTTGATTCTTACAAAACAACAGGATATGAAAATAATATTTTAAGTGTGCTTATATTTGGTCTAATGGCAGGATACCATGATAAACATAGTTCAATTCAGTTAGTGTTTAAATCCAAACATGTTCTATCACAAAAGCTGAATCCATATTATTTAACCAGTAAATGGAGATGCAGAAAATATGAGAGCTAATGCAAACGTATGTGTATCACACATGCAGAACCATATTTCTGAATCTATTGCAATGCTAAATTTCAGGGGAAAAAGGAGAAACTATTGAGTAAACAACAGAGCGCTATGGCATGGATTAATCTTCCCATGCAGGAGTTTCGTCGAACAACTTGTAAGCATAGATAGAATAGAATCTGCACAAAGAAAGATGAGGATTTGTGTTGGTACCTGCAAGAAGGTCTATGCTGTTGCATCTATTGAACCCAAGTGAGGAGGGAGAGATGGAACACGACACCAACGAAAACCTTCCGAATCTCCCCGATCCTGTTGCATCTATTGATGCCCAAGTGAGGAGGGAGAGCCGTGCTAGCTTTACACCAGCAACCTTCCGAATCTCCCCGATCCTGGTGTGTCAACCCCTTCAAGAAATATTTGGAGTGATGATTCAAAATTCTGCGCTGATCGAGAACAAAAGAAAAGAGCATGTGAAAAAATACTGTATAGTGTAAAGATACGATAATGCAACCATTGCCTAGCTGAAATTCCTAAGAATAAGACCTACACCAACACCATATCCAAATTCATATATAAATGGACAATAATATGGTGAAATTGATACATCAACTCCTAGTAAGAATATACATAAATGAGTTTTTACTTCCCAACATATATTGATTTAGAAGCTATTTAACTTGACCTGTTGAGAGGAAGGGGGGGGGGGGGGTGGCATTCAAAGCAATCGAGATGAAACACCTAAGTGCGACAAAGAAAAAATCAGGAAATAAATATTTGTGAGACTATCAACCAAGAATTAACATGTTTAATAAACATCAGGCTATGGAAATACATGAGGCAAGGAAGAAATAAATGCAGGTGTTTAACAAAGGGACATACCAGATTATATCGACGGGTTTAAAGCTCGAACAGATTCATGCTTGGTCCACACAAAAATCTGCAAAACAAAAAAATGAAGGGAGAGTGTCATCGTTGATTGCAAGTAACAATTTCCGAAGAAAAAAATTATTTAGTAGACATGATAACATAAACATGAATTAATCTTTACCAGGCTTGAACAGATTCATGCTTCTTCCACACAAAAATCTGCACAAACAAAAATAAGAAGGGAGAGTGTGTCATTATTGATTGCGAGTAAAAATTTCCGAACATAAAATTATTAGTAGTATGATAACATAAACATGAATTAATCTGTACCTGCAGCCTACTTGGATTTACCTCAAACACCTTATATTCACTGATACAAAAACATCTGCAAATGCACAGAGGAGAAATTATGGAGAGTAGAAGAAAGAGGCCGGGTAGAAGCTAAAAAAAGAGGGAACCGATCTGGTGGCAGGACAGATCGTACCAGAATGAACGATACATAAATCTAAGCAGAGACGGGGGTGGCTGGACAGATCGTACCAGAATACGTGAGGAGAGAGAGAGGGCGCCCAAAATCCATCTATTCTTCCCAGAATACGTGGGCGGCTCCTTCTCTTCTTCCCAAAATCCATCTCCCCTGTCTGCTTCCTCGTCTTCCTGCCGACTATTTCACTGGCGGCTGCACAGCACGGCCGGCCTGCTGCAAGCAGAAAGAAGGGGTTAGGCCCAGTTCTTTTGGAGCTTCCCAACAGCTTATCTGTGAAAATAAGCTCTAGCCCAAAAGAACTGGATTTTAAGGCGCTTCCTGGGACAGCCGGCTTCAGCAAATTCTTCACGGTGGGAAAAAGCCGGGGTACCCCTACTCCCCGCAACCGCCCACGGCTTCCATCGAGTGAATCGAATCGTTATTTGGCACTGCCCCTCTAGCACAACGAATTTACAGCAACTGCCACCGCGTCTCCATTTCTTCTCTCCTTTTCCTTCTTTTCCTCTCTCCTTTTCTTTCTTTTCCTCTTCTCTTCCGAGGGACACACAGGCGGAAGAAACTAGGGTTCCTCAGCCGCCGCCCCCGCCGCCGCCGCCGCCACCCGCCGCCGCCCGCCGCAGCCTCCCACCACCTCGTCGCTCCTGAGCAGCCCGACCTCCGCCTCCCACCACCTCGTCGCTCCCGAGCACCCCGAAGCACCTCACCCCGGCCCGGCCGGATTCGAGCAGCCGCCGCCCGCCGCAGCCTCCCACCACCTCGTCGCTCCCGAGCAGCCCGACCTCCGCCTCCCACCACCTCGTCGCCCGCCACGGGAAACTCCGGCCAAGCCTGGTACTATTCCATGGCTTGTTGGCCCGGATCAAGCCGAGTTCGAGCTCGCCGGCCGGAAATCGATTTGCTGCGGCCATCCACCGACGCTCCCGCCTCCGGCCGTCTGCTGATCCCTACTCCGGCTGAGCTACTGCTCCCTTTCAGCATGCCTCCTCAAGCCTTAACTGCTGCTCTGGCAGTACATCATCGACAGGATTCCTGAAGGATCTGAAGGTTGCACGTTGATCCAGCTGGTCACTAATTGCTCTTGTGTGTCCACTGTAGCGAGAAAGAAATCAATCGTTGCAATTGTTCCTCTTGCTCACACCACTGATCGAGCAAGGGTCAAGCAACATGCCAACTTAGGTTGTACATATTTTGTTGTTGACGTTGGATAAATTCGGAAAGGCGAAGGTTCATGTTCAGAAGCAAGGGTATTACAGAACTTTCATTAGACTACTCAGATAATAAGCTGAGATGGTGGAAGCCGAAAAGAACTGGGCTGGAATTTCTCATTAGCTTATTTTCACAGCAGTTTCTCTGGACAGCTCAAACTGGAATGGGTTATGCACAAGCCGGAGCCGAAAAGAACTGGGCCTTAGAGTCCTAGGAAAAGGCACGAGCGACTGTTGAGAGAGAGAGATAGGAAATAGGGATTAGGATTTGGGAAGGTACCTTTTTTATGAGGAGGTGGAAGAACTCGCCGCATCAAAGCTGTGCAGGACGGACGAAGCTCCATCACCCGCTCCTATAGCTGGATTGCCGCCTCGGCCGCCAATCCCCTGCTGCTGAAAAAAGAGAGCGAGAAGAAGAAAAAAAAAAGGAAATAATACAGAGAACGGGGACGCAGCCATAGGGAGACGACCTCACCTGCGTCAGCGTCGAAATCAGCGGACGGTGGCGTGTGCACCTTCTTCCTCAATCCCCCGCTGCTCAAAAATGAGAGTGAGAAAAAGGCAAAAAAAATGAAATAATATGGGGAACGGGAATGACATTCATAGGGAGATGACCTCACCTGGCCATGGTCGAGATCCAGCGGACGGTGGCGCGTGTGCCTTCTTCCTCGATCCCCTGCTACTGAAAAGAGAGTGTGAGAAGAAGCAAGAAAAATGGAACGGGGAAAGCGGTGACAGGGGAGACGACCTCACCTGGACGACGGACCTGCTACTCCCGGCAACGGCATGGCCCGTGACAGCGGTGTGCCGCTCTTCCCGGCGACGAATCGGCAGGGGCGTGGAGAGCCAAGCCGGCCGCCTCTTCCTACCACGGAAAGTGTAGGACGAGGGGAGCTCCACCACCTGCTCCTCCCCGTGACGGCACTGTGCCGCTCCCGCTAGCCTCCAGTCGCTCTTCCGGGCGACGAAACGGCAGGGACGTGGAGAGCCCAGCCCAGCAGCAGGCGGCGGGCTGCGCTGCTCCGTGGTCCTCCTACTGTTAGGGAGGAAGAGGATGAGAGGATGTAGAGAATAGGAGAAAGAATTGAGCGGGTAGCCGGTCAATCGGCGGCGCCGTACCTGTCTTCCTCGTCTCCGTCTTTGTAGTGGCGGCAATAGGCGAAGCACCGGCTCGAGCAGCAGCGGTGACTCCCCCGCCTGTGGAGCGCTGGAGGAGGATGGAGAGGGCCACGCGGAGCAGTGGCGCGAGCTCGTCGTCGTGGAAGAGGAGGCGGGAGGGGGCGAAGGAGGGTGAGCTCGGTGATGGAGAGAGGAAAATCGCGGGAGGGCAGAGGCGGCGGCGGGAGGATGCGAGGGGATTGGAGGTGAGCAAACTCGCGAGGGGATTGGGTGGATAGGGTTTCACTGCGTTGCAACGGTAGAAACGCACACCACGACGGCGCAGGAAAGAACTGTGTCGAAAGGAGATGCTACCGCAAAACGTACTCTCTCTCTGTGTAGCGGGACCGGAGCGGGCCGGCGATGTCTGGACCCACTGTCAGTGACTGTTGTTCGCTGTAAAAAAAGTAACGCAGGAAAACGGACGGTCCAGATGCGCGCTGTAGATCGTCGATCCGACGGCCACAAATCCCTAATCGCTGAGGAGAGCCCCAAAGGTCCCGAGGTTTACCTCTTTAGATTTGTCTCGGCTCTGAACTGCAGGTGGGTGCTCAACCCAGTACACACGCACGTCCTCTTTACATGGTGCACAGCTTGATGTAAAATATAGATCACCAAAACCTAATTTTTACATCACCGAAAGTGTCCAACTCCAACAGATGATGTAAAATAGGGCACGACTTCCCAGTAGGTGATGTAAAATAACTCTGAACGTCACATTTTTACTAGAACATCTAAAACAATTATAAACATTTGACACGTTTGAACTTAAATATCAAAGTAAACATTGAACTAAACTTTGAACTAGAAATAAAACTAAAGATCATTCCAGTCGAGTGAAGAGGCTAAATCGGAGCTCCAATCGAATGAGGAGGATGAACATTCGACGATGATCACTGTCGACGGTCCAGCCTTGTCCTCCTTCTTGACCTTCACCATCGAGGGTCCAGCTCCGGACTCCGTCTTCTTCCTCTCGAGGTCGCGCTTCCAATAGAACTCCCGCTCGTATTGCACGTACTCGGGATTTTCCCGCAGAAACCTCATCATCTCCTCCTCGTCGGTCTCTGCCTGGATGGTCGGCTCCTCCTTCCGCTTCACCGAGCGAGCCCTCATCTTCTTCACCGGCGGGCCGATGAACTCTACATCCATCTGTGATTCGATCTCCGGACAATTAAGCTCAAAGCGTGGAACCCCGAGCCTCCATCCGGCGATGTCTTACGCGTGGTCGGGGCATCCATGTTCTCGAACGTGTCGAGCGAGTAGCAGACGCCATTGCGCTGCAACTTGGCGGCATACCGGCCAGACTCATCGCAGTCACATCCCCTTGTAATCGGTCTTGCTCTTGCATTTGTTCCTTGGTGTCATTGGTGGGCCGCTGACAAGGCACGGCGACAGTGACTAGGGCACAAAGAGAAGGTGTGCCAGAGGCAGGGACGGCTGGTGGTGGTCGTCAACTGGAAGGGGCAGCGATTCGGGGGCGGATTGAAGCTTGGCGGCGACGGTGATTAAGTGGCGACGACGCGATTAGGGGCAGCGTGATTTGGACGGGATTTGAGGCGGCGGCGGCGTCTAGACGACGAGGGGAGGAGGTGGATGTGGCGGATGTACTCGAAGCGGCGACGGATTTGGCCGGAACAGCGTCGGCAGCGGCTGAAGGCGAAGCGGCGGGAGGGGGAAGGAAATTTCAGCACGGCAGTTTCACTCCGATCTACGTGTGAATATTGGGCATGGGGAAGTGATTTATATTTAACTGGAGGCAAAATATACATCGCGCCCTAAATTATTTTGCCAAGTTTTAATCACTGGCTGCTGTTGGAGACCCTTTTTATCCCCTGGTAATGTAAAAAGCAGTTAATTCATGTTTATCATCACCTATTAGAGATGCTTTAGATGTGGTGCCACTTTTTGCAGCTTTAGTTGAAAATTTTGGTCACCCAAGCGACTCGCTTGGGTTAATAACCTTCATCACCAAGATGCAACTCAATTCCCATGCATGTACTTGTAATGCAAAGAAGGAAATATGTAAACTGGAAAAACAAGTGACAGTGATAATGCATAACCACGAGACCAAATCTTCTAGTGCCGAGGGTGCTAGCGATTACGTCATTCTCGACGCATCGGATGAGACGAGGAGGAGTAGACTCCGCCTGCCGGCGACGACGAGGAGTTGGCTCTGGCGGCTGGTCATGGCCCTAGGTTTAGGGTTTTACTTTCATTTTTGTTTTTATGAATGTAAAATATGTCGTTTGTGGCCCCGGCCCCTATCTATGAAAAAAGCTAAAACACACGTCCTTGGATGCACTCATTGTCACGGGGAGGACAGGAGCTTTTCATTTGGCGACCCAAACGAGCAAATCAGGAACAGATTTCGTATCCGCTTTGGTCGTCCTTGGAGTTGCCCTAGACCAAGTTTGTTTTGAGCCAAGCAAGGACGCGAAACTGTGCACCATGTAAAGAGGACGTGCGTGTGTACTGGGTTGAGCACCCACCTGCAGTTCAGAGCCGAGACAAATCTAAAGAGGTAAACCTCGGGACCTTTGGGGCTCTCCTCAGCGATTAGGGATTTGTGGCCGTCGGATCGACGATCTACAGCGCGCATCTGGACCGTCCGTTTTCCTGCGTTACTTTTTTTTACAGCGAACAACAGTCACTGACAGTGGGTCCAGACATCGCCGGTCCCGCTCCGGTCCCGCTACACAGAGAGAGAGTACGTTTTGCGGTAGCATCTCCTTTCGACACAGTTCTTTCCTGCGCCGTCGTGGTGTGCGTTTCTACCGTTGCAACGCAGTGAAACCCTATCCACCCAATCCCCTCGCGAGTTTGCTCACCTCCAATCCCCTCGCATCCTCCCGCCGCCGCCTCTGCCCTCCCGCGATTTTCCTCTCTCCATCACCGAGCTCACCCTCCTTCGCCCCTCCCGCCTCCTCTTCCACGACGACGAGCTCGCGCCGCTGCTCCGCGTGGCCCTCTCCATCCTCCTCCAGCGCTCCACAGGCGGGGGAGTCACCGCTGCCGCTCGAGCCGGTGCTTCGCCTATTGCCGCCACTACAAAGACGGAGACGAGGAAGACAGGTACGGCGCCGCCGATTGACCGGCTACCCGCTCAATTCTTTCTCCTATTCTCTACATCCTCTCATCCTCTTCCTCCCTAACAGTAGGAGGACCACGGAGCAGCGCAGCCCGCCGCCTGCTGCTGGGCTGGGCTCTCCACGTCCCTGCCGTTTCGTCGCCCGGAAGAGCGACTGGAGGCTAGCGGGAGCGGCACAGTGCCGTCACGGGGAGGAGCAGGTGGTGGAGCTCCCCTCGTCCTACACTTTCCGTGGTAGGAAGAGGCGGCCGGCTTGGCTCTCCACGCCCCTGCCGATTCGTCGCCGGGAAGAGCGGCACACCGCTGTCACGGGCCATGCCGTTGCCGGGAGTAGCAGGTCCGTCGTCCAGGTGAGGTCGTCTCCCCTGTCACCGCTTTCCCCGTTCCATTTTTCTTGCTTCTTCTCACACTCTCTTTTCAGTAGCGGGGGATCGAGGAAGAAGGCACACGCGCCACCGTCCGCTGGATCTCGACCATGGCCAGGTGAGGTCGTCTCCCTATGAATGTCATTCCCGTTCCCCATATTATTTCATTTTTTTTTTGCCTTTTTCTCACTCTCATTTTTGAGCAGCGGGGGATTGAGGAAGAAGGTGCACACGCCACCGTCCGCTGATTTCGACGCTGACGCAGGTGAGGTCGTCTCCCTATGGCTGCGTCCCCGTTCTCTGTATTATTTCCTTTTTTTTTTTTCTTCTTCTCGCTCTCTTTTTTCAGCAGCAGGGGATTGGCGGCCGAGGCGGCATTGCGAGGCGTCGATCCAGCTATAGGAGCGGGTGATGGAGCTTCGTCCGTCCTGCACAGCTTTGATGCGGCGAGTTCTTCCACCTCCTCATAAAAAAGGTACCTTCCCAAATCCTAATCCCTATTTCCTATCTCTCTCTCTCAACAGTCGCTCGTGCCTTTTCCTAGGACTCTAACCCCTTCTTTCTGCTTGCAGCAGGCCGGCCGTGCTGTGCAGCCGCCAGTGAAATAGTCGGCAGGAAGACGAGGAAGCAGACAGGGGAGATGGATTTTGGGAAGAAGAGAAGGAGCCGCCCACGTATTCTGGGAAGAATAGATGGATTTTGGGCGCCCTCTCTCTCTCCTCACGTATTCTGGTACGATCTGTCCAGCCACCCCCGTCTCTGCTTAGATTTATGTATCGTTCATTCTGGTACGATCTGTCCTGCCACCAGATCGGTTCCCTCTTTTTTTAGCTTCTACCCGGCCTCTTTCTTCTACTCTCCATAATTTCTCCTCTGTGCATTTGCAGATGTTTTTGTATCAGTGAATATAAGGTGTTTGAGGTAAATCCAAGTAGGCTGCAGGTACAGATTAATTCATGTTTATGTTATCATACTACTAATAATTTTATGTTCGGAAATTTTTACTCGCAATCAATAATGACACACTCTCCCTTCTTATTTTTGTTTGTGCAGATTTTTGTGTGGAAGAAGCATGAATCTGTTCAAGCCTGGTAAAGATTAATTCATGTTTATGTTATCATGTCTACTAAATAATTTTTTTCTTCGGAAATTGTTACTTGCAATCAACGATGACACTCTCCCTTCATTTTTTTGTTTTGCAGATTTTTGTGTGGACCAAGCATGAATCTGTTCGAGCTTTAAACCCGTCGATATAATCTGGTATGTCCCTTTGTTAAACACCTGCATTTATTTCTTCCTTGCCTCATGTATTTCCATAGCCTGATGTTTATTAAACATGTTAATTCTTGGTTGATAGTCTCACAAATATTTATTTCCTGATTTTTTCTTTGTCGCACTTAGGTGTTTCATCTCGATTGCTTTGAATGCCACCCCCCCCCCTTCCTCTCAACAGGTCAGTTAAATAGCTTCTAAATCAATATATGTTGGGAAGTAAAAACTCATTTATGTATTCTTACTAGGAGTTGATGTATAAATTTCACCATATTATTGTCCATTTATATATGAATTTGGATATGGTGTTGGTGTAGGTCTTATTCTTAGGAATTTCAGCTAGGCAATGGTTGCATTATCGTATCTTTACACTATACAGTATTTTTTCACATGCTCTTTTCTTTTGTTCTCGATCAGCGCAGAATTTAGAATCATCACTCCAAATATTTCTTGAAGGGGTTGACACACCAGGATCGGGGAGATTCGGAAGGTTGCTGGTGTAAAGCTAGCACGGCTCTCCCTCCTCACTTGGGCATCAATAGATGCAACAGGATCGGGGAGATTCGGAAGGTTTTCGTTGGTGTCGTGTTCCATCTCTCCCTCCTCACTTGGGTTCAATAGATGCAACAGCATAGACCTTCTTGCAGGTACCAACACAAATCCTCATCTTTCTTTGTGCAGATTCTATTCTATCTATGCTTACAAGTTGTTCGACGAAACTCCTGCATGAGAAGATTAATCCATGCCATAGCGCTCTGTTGTTTACTCAATAGTTTCTCCTTTTTCCCCTGAAATTTAGCATTGCAATAGATTCAGAAATATGGTTCTGCATGTGTGATACACATACGTTTGCATTAGCTCTCATATTTTCTGCATCTCCATTTACTGGTTAAATAATATGGATTCAGCTTTTGTGATAGAACATGTTTGGATTTAAACACTAACTGAATTGAACTATGTTTATCATGGTATCCTGCCATTAGACCAAATATAAGCACACTTAAAATATTATTTTCATATCCTGTTGTTTTGTAAGAATCAACATTGATTTGTTTCCTCAGCTAACTTTAGTCGGTGGAATTTCTGATTTATTTTAGTTGTCTAGCCACCTGCAGATTCTTATCTTCCTAATCCTGCTTATATTGTGCCAAGCTACCGCTCATATGCGTTTGACCAGAGTATAAGGTTCAACCTTTTTTGTCTATGTCAGCATGTCCATTGCTGCGCTCTATCCTGGTAATTATCATCCTGTGCTTATGGAGGCTATTTGTAGTCTGCCTAACTTTAATGTAAGCATTTTTTTTGCTTTCTCATATCCTATTGTACACAATTTCTTTCATGCCGATCTACACTCATGGTGTAAGCAAATATTTTTATTTGGGGAATTTTTTGCTTTTTGCTAGCATCTAATTATGTGTGCTATGATTTGTTTTTTTGCTAGCCTGTAATGCATTCCTAACTTTTGCCCTCCTTTGTTTTTCTTCATTTTGTGAGGTACATCATGACAGTGACGTGGTCTAATGCGGCGCACCACCAAAATTGTCTGTCCAAGATTCAGGTGAAAATACTCATTCTATGTCTCATGTATGTGAAATGGATTGTTACTTGATTTGGTTTTGGTTAGCATTTACGTGTATTGTGTTTCTGAAATTGTTAATTGCAGTCTGTAACTTCAGCTTGCACAATAAGAATAATGTGATAAATGCATTGATTGTACTTTTTGTGTTTTGTTACTTGATTAAAACTAATTTTCGGTTCGTCTCTTACCAAGTAATGCCTGGTAGCCCAGTTCTTGGCTTATATTGTTATATCATCTCATTTGCATTCCACCTATTTGAGAGCGAGATGAGTCTTAACAATTTGTTTGTTCTAACTGACCACATATAGGTCTATTTGAATTGTTGTTTGCACTTCGGATCTGCTGATTGCCTTGCTGAATTGGCCTCCATGTAGGAGCTTTATAGCCTTGCTGAATAACTGAATAACATTTTCACAAGAGTAAACCACGGTGCGCCGTGCTAGATCCATGTAGAAAGAATCTGGTTAGGATATTATTGCTGGAGCTAGCTGCATCTTGAAAAATATTTGATGGATACGCAGGAGTATTTCATGGGTGGTGATGACATTATTGTTTCCCCTCTTAGAATAACAAATTAACTAGATTCCTTGGCGCGGCTTGCCGCGCGCCACCCGCCGTTGACACTGGTTTTCAGTTTGTAAAACGCTATAACAAACATTCTTAATATGACACAATTAACGCACGGACCGTGTGTTAAAATTTAAATTTGGAAAATGTCCTTTTCTAAAAAGTGTGCAATTTTGGAAATTCTTGATATGCAAAGAGAGTTTGAAAGGTATCTGATGAATTTCAAATATGTTTGGAAAAAAATTGTTGGGGTGAATATTATTTGAATTTGGAAAAGTTTGCGCTCAGAGGAATGTTGAGTTCTCGAAAATGGTCCGTATTGGAATGTATTCCTATTTGTATTCTTTTAATGTGTATAAAGTGATCAGATTTGAAAGGTATTTGAAATTTTGAAATATGTATGCGAATCTTGAGTTGAAATGTTCAAGTAGGTTTTAGAAACTGCGCAATTTGGAAGTTATTCAAATTTATATGGGATCTGATCGTATGACATAAATAGCGAATGTTTTTCTTGTGTTCATGTTGATATGGTTGTCATATTTGATTATTTTTTTGTGTCTATTAAATGCTCAGATTTGAAATGAATCTGGAATTTCAAGATACTGAAATTTGGAAGTTCATCATACGCCATAAATAGTCGATGTTTTTTTTTTTGTGTTCATGCTGATATGTTTGCTATATTTTATATAGGAAGTTATATTAGCTCTTTAAATTGTTTTTTAAAAAAACCTGCAGAATATTTTAGGGCGGGGGGGATATTTGTTGTTAGAAAATTCAACAAATCTTGTTTGGAATCTATTTTGAAAGTAATTGAAATTTGTGAAATTTTTCTTTTTGGGAGGAATAATTATTCTGGGTTTTTTTTTGTGCTCTTTTGTATGTATCATTTGCAATATTTTAATTAGTAAATTAGAAGGTTTTAGTTTTGTAAAATTTTGAAGTCCACGTTAGGAGTTAGAAAGAAATTGAATATTTTGGAGAGAATGTTTTTTTTTGAGGAAATACATTTTCTGTGCGTTTTTTTAATACGTGGTTTGCATTGTTGTAATTCATAAAATAGAAGATTTTAGTTCTGTAAATCGTTGCATTATGTTTGCGAACCTAAAAAAAATATTTTTTTTTCGTGTGCATCTTGTATGTATGTTTCTGCATTATTGTAATTAATAATTGAAAGTTTTAATTGTGGCCATGTTTGGTTTTTTTTACTTTGCATTATTTGGGATTATTTTAAAATCACATGGAAAGTTGGCATATTTGTCATTTTTTTGTGAACATATTTGGAATTGTTAGGTTGTATTATTTGAAATTATGTGAAAATCATATTTATTTTCTTTAGTGGCCATATTTGAATTTTTCAGTAACGTATGGAAAATTGGACAGGCAATTAGTTTTGTTTTTCCGATCATATTATTTTTCCATATTATTTGGATGGATATTTTCGAAGATATCAATTTCGCATTTTAATCATCTTATGGAATGAATTTGGAGTTCTTTCAAATATTTACCGTGTTGAAATATTCAAATATGTTTGCATTATGCGTAAGTAGTTAGTTTTTTTTTGTGATCATTTTGACGTTTTGTTTCATTTTTTTGGGATTATTTAGAGTGTTTGTGAAATTGTATGGAAATTTGGATATATTTATTTTCTTTTGTTGCCATGTTTGACATTTTTACTTTGCATTATTTCGGATTATTTCAAATCACATGGAAAGTTGGCATGTTTGTCATTTTTTTGTGTGAACATATTTGGAATTAGCAGGTTGCATTATTTCAAATTATGTGGAAATCATATTTATTTTCTTTGGTGGCCCTATTTGAATTTTTTAGTTTGCATCATCTAGAATTTTTCAATGTTGTATGGGAAACTTGGATAAGCAATTTGTTTATTTTGCAATCATATTATTTTTCCATATTATTTGGGTGGATAGTTTCGAAGATATTATTTCGCATTTTTAATCATTTTATGGAATGAATTTGGAGTTCGTTGAAATATTTACCGTGTTGAAATATTCAATTTTGGTTACACTATGTCGTAAGTAATTAGTTTTTTTTCCACGTGATCAATTTGATATTTTTTTTATGTATGTATTTGAAGTTTTTTTGTTTTTTTAAAAATTGTTAATTTTGCATCTGTATTCGTTTTCTGAAATGATTTTGGTGTTTATTCAAATATTTACCGTATTAAAATATTCAAATATGTTTGCAGTATGACGTAAGTAATTAGTTTTTTTTCCCGTGATAAATTTGATATAGTTTCCATATTTTTTTTTTGGATGTACATGTTTAATGTTTTTAATTTTTTTTTTTTGAAATGATTTTGGAGTTTATTCAAATATTTAACGTATTAAAATATTTAAATATGATTGCATTATGACGTAAGTAATTAGTTTTTTTTTCCGTGATAAATTTGATATAGTTTCCATATTTTTTTTGGATGTACATGTTTAAAGTTTTTTATTTTCTTTTTTTACAAATTGTAAGGAAAATTTAGGGTTTTTTTTTAAAAAAAAAGGCAGGCTGGCCTCACTGTGATGTCATAATGACGTCACAGGGGCCAGATCTGGCCGGAGCCGCCCGGAACGGCGGCGGCCTCGCCGGCGACGCGTCGGTGTGCTTTGGCATGCGAAACTGCCCGAATCCGGCGCGGCGGCTTGCGGCCGACCCGTACGTGGCGGCGCCGCCTGGGTTTGGTCGCCGGAGCGGCCGCGCCGGCGCGGGGAAGCGGCGGAGGATGGCGGGCGCGGCGGAGTAAAATCCGGCGGCCTCGCGGCGTCTCGGATGAAATCCGTGAGCAAGGAGGGAGAGGGGAGGACCGGCGTGGGACCGACGGATCGCCGCGCCGTGTCCCTGTCGAGCGGGACCGGCGTGGGACCGGCGACGCGCTGGCCCCACAGTCAGTGACACGTGAATCACACACCACCACGGCGGAGCAAATCACTGTTGCTCCACCGCGAACGGCCGGCCGAGATCTTCCCCATCCGACGGTCGAAAATCCAAACGCACGGGAGAGCCCCTTGGGGTCTCAAGGTTTACCTCCGTGGATGGCGCTATCTCACTATGACTTTTCCATCAAATCCAAGAAAAATATATAACAAACCAAGATATTAGTAGATCAATTGAAATTATTTCCTCTATTTTGTTCTTTGTTATTTTTCATGCATGTGATCTATTAGGCTTTATTTTGCCCCTTTTCATATTCCCGTTGTAGGGTGAGGCGGGTTTAACTTTCTGTCGGTTATTTGTCTTCCCTCACCCCATGTCTTCATACGTTTATCCTTTGCCGATTTACCGATCCTTTATTTTCTTGGTTTTACGTAATCAGACCATTCTCTTCTCACCGAGGGTATTGACTTTGCTTCTTTGATATACATATGTGATTAGCAGCATCTCGACGCTATCTGATGTCGCTTTGCTCACCTTATCAGGAAGGACTGTTGGTATAGCAAGGAGGAATGTGTTCTTTTCCAACCCAGGGTCATGATGCTTCATTTTTAGATACATTCTATTACCCAGCTATTAATTTGCCTACTTTGCTTCATGCTGCACAGTGGACAAATTAAATTTCCTTTTGGATTTAATTGAAATACCCTGATGTTTCTTCGGCTGACTGAATCAATTGTTTTTATCTTTGTTGGCACCATCTTACGATATTCTGGTGGTACCCACCTTCCTATCTACTTATTAAACATGCAGATAGGACATTCCTTCACTAAGAACAATATTCAGTTGCTTTCTGGATTTTGGTGCTCCCATCCTGTTATTAAGATGACATTTGCATTTCCAAGCAAAGCATTGGTGCCTGGATTTGAATCAACTATGTCATTTGGCTGTTAAACATTTCAAATGGACAGTGGTTCTTTTACATTTAGTTTGTATTAATATTGAATATGCACATTGACATCATTTCACATAATATTTGTTTGAGAAAATAGTGAACTCAGTCCTGAACTTGCAATAATTATATGTAATATTAACTTGTCTTCTTGGTATTGTTATGCTTTGGATGAGTAGAGCTTATGTCACCATTTCTATATTTACTTAGTATCATTTAGGGCCATCCAATTAAATATTTCAGTTGTTATTCTTTCCACTTTCTTTTTTCAACTTTTATTTACTTGTGTTATAGAACAACACATATATCCTAGAGTTACAGTGATGATCAGAAGTTAGAACTTTCTCTTGGCAAGAGTTGTTTTGTACATTGATTGTTAATTTTTATAGATGACATCAGTACCATTCTCCAGTAACTTTCTGTTAAAAGAGGAGTGAAATCAGTCCTGAACTTGCACAAATTATATTGATTTTTATTTTCTCTTCATGATATCGTTATGTTTTGGATGGCTACAGCTTCCAAATAATTACATATTTGTATGACTGTTTATATATCCTAATTTTATCTGCAGTCTGAAGGAATATTCCTGACGTAATTTCACCAGGAATATTTCTTTTTCGTTACTGTTTTGGAAAATGTGTTGCTACGGCTGGGTGTTCCTTATCTGAATATTGTTTAGGGCATGAATACTTTTGCATTCCGGTAAACCTGCTGGTTCTTCTGTCCTTGCGTGAGCGCACACAACAATTTCAGCCAGATATTTTTTTCGTCAATTGGATTCCATATTTTCAAATCATACTTTGAGAATACAATTACATTGGAGTCTCTGGAATAAATCGTTTTATCGTACTTTTCAGGTTTTAAAGCATCTATTAGCAATAAAATTTAAATTATTGTGCTTTTATCTGTGTGTACAAACTTAGTGACAAGGTTAATACAGTTGATGAGTTACTTCGGCCACACATTTTCAAATAGGAGACAAGGATGCATTAAACAATTATCATTTCAGCTTTCTGACATGCAATTGACATGTTGTATATCTCATTCTATAGTCTCCTCTCTTTAATTCCTAGGTTGCCGCATGTTCAGGTTAACGTCACTTTGTCTGAGCTTAGATCATCACAATGGCGGTGGTTCCTCTATGTGTTCCTTGAATATACCTTCAATCACCGAAAAGAAAAATATTAGTTTGTGTATTACCGCCACTGATTATATCATTATAATGGTCTGCATCCATTTGACCCCTGTTTAAGAATTTATCTTTGGCAGGCAAGCATTAAGTTTAATCAATGAATAAATGTTGTTGTATATGTTTATTGTTGTACACTGATCACAATAGTTGCATTATCGATGTGTGATAGGCCTGCCTAAATGCCCTCCGTGAGGGAAGGAAAAATTGTGGTCGCAGATGGTGTAAGCTATATCTGATGGTGCAACTATTGCAAAACTGACATAAGTAAACCATATAGACTTGCATTGCTGTTATCTTCTTAATTACTATGTGATGTCACCTGATTGTTAATGACTTGATTCCATCAATATTTTCTAGCCTTTCACATGGAGGCTGGCGACTGTCCTGATTGAGGAGACCCTGAAGAAGTTATCTCTGTCCAGGCCATAAGTGAGGCCGTGTCAGTTTCCAGGTTACAATCCAAGTCCTTCTCCTCACCACTTCATGGTATGTGGTGAGGTCATATATGTCAGCGATTCTGGGGCTTTGTGGACTAGCTCTACCCGTAGATGGTCATGCTGATGACTCTTATGAGCCTATTCTACCTGCCACTTGGTACCAATAGTATATGTCTTAATGTGTACTTAGCGTACTATGTTCTATATTTCCATTAGTCTGCAAACTATTTGATATTTCGTAGACTTTGTAATGAAAGACCTATTTATCTTAAGATGCTATTTCCATTAGTCTATAACTTTGTGTATGTAAGAGGCTTATAGCATTGTATTTTGCTCTAAAACTATAATTGTGTATAGTAATTGTTGACTATTGTGTCATATTAAGAATGTTTAACATAGCGTTTTGCAAATTGAAAACCAGTGTCAACGGCGGGTGGCGCCCGGCAAGCCGCGCCAGGGAATCTAGTGCATGTGAACCTCCGGTCATTTCGGCCTTCCATGAAATTTCAGGAAAAAAGACAAGCAGAGTACACCAAGTAAATCCTCTTGGACTGAAAGGCAAGGACCATCAGAGAACACTTTACTCGGAGTTGTCATACATCAATATGGACTAAGATTGGCCCCAGCCTTTCATATACGTGATGATGGATTCTACAAAACCCGGATTGGTAACTACCACTGGAGGAAGGTACGTAGCTAGGCTCAATCGATCAATGGCAAAAATAACAGTCGATCGATCAATGGGCCTTTTTGAAAAAAAGTACGTCCTCATACATTTTGAATCATAAATTGTGGTCGATTATCTACATGGTGAGTCCTACCTACGTTCCGACCCCAAAATGTGAGTGTCAATTCCTCGGGCAAAAAAGAAGAACAAAATGTTGCGTGAATGGCTTGAGAGTGCAGTTATCAGCAGCCAGCGGTCCCTCGTCTCAGTCGAAGATTCCCATGCAACCACGCTGCTGCCTGAATTTGCACACACATCCATCGCCAACAACCATATATATCCAGCTTGTTTCAGCCATGCATCATCACCTGCATCTATTTTTGGGGGAACAGCAGTGATCGATGATCACCCATCATGAAGCTACTGACTTGTGCAAGTTGTGCTGGCTGCTCGTCACACCTGCATGTGAAGGAATCTGTTAGACAGCTTGTGCTTGACGTACGCTTCGCCGTTTTCTATGACTTGAAGAAGTACTTGGTCGTCATTAGTTTCGGTGACTGGTAGAAATATGGGCATCGCTGGGACGACAAGTACTACTCTTCGTCCTCCAAGCTATGATTTCTGCGCGTCCTAACCTGTGCTCACGTGAAGCTGACTCGAGACAACATGGTGACGATATGGTGACCTGGCACCACATGCGTATATGCCACTAGACCAGCTAGCCACTCGGCCAGTTGGCTTGGCTTACCATTTCATCCTTTATGTTGGCAATCAGGTCGCCGATCCGCCCACGATGCAGCATGCTATAAAAAGATAGGAGTAGCATAGAAAGTGTAGAAGCCAATACTTAGCCTACTAGGACGACCCATAGTGTGAAAAAATCCATGGACGCCGATGGCGGTAATTTGGCACCCAATCCATCTCCCTCTTGCAACCCAGATTGCGTCATCCGGCTAGTGGGCATAACAGCCCTCATTGTCGTTGGGGTGCTCGTCATGTTCCTCCTGCATGTGCTGGGTTCCCTACGCAGGAGCTCGAGCCACAAGGTCCTTCACGCCGTGGTATTCGGGGCTTACACACTCTCCTACCCACTGGTGAGCTACACGCTCGGGCTTATGCAACATTCCGACTACTACTTCGACGAGTTCCCTGTGTGGGCTGTATGCCTGCTCATGCTCCTCGGCGGCACGGATAACCTGATGGCGTGCAACCTCAACGACGTCGACCACTGGAAGAGCTTCCAAGTGAAGCACCTATTCAATGGAGGATTGGTGGTTTATATCATGGAAGAATTTAGCGCGAAGATGCGGGGATACCTATGGCCGTTATGGGCCATGGTATTCGTCAATGTCCTCCAGTCATGTGTGGGGATCAAGTCCATGAGGATGGCGAGCAAGTCCAACCAGCTCTCCAAGAATGTGAAGCCAATCGTCGACTACATGAAGGGAGAGGGTGCTTCGGACAAGACCATGAAAGGCTACAGGTATGTCGTCGCTGGTGAGCATAGGATGAGAAACCACGGCAAGCGACCCATGGATCTGTCAAGTGACAAGGAAGTGGAAGACATGAAGATCACGACCGTGGACCAGATTTATGAGTGCGATGGGATCCTATTGCGCTCCGAGAGGGGCGAGCTGCTCAAGGACATCTGCCTCTCCATGGCTCTGTCGAAGATGCTCAACCGGAGGTTCGCCGGCTTCAAGCTTGCTGAGGTGAACCTTCCCAAAACCAAAGATTTTGTGTTCAAGGTTCTACTCGACGGGAACAATAAGTATGAGAGGGCGTTCAGGGTCATCGAGGTAGAGCCATGGTTTTAAATTTCAGTTTCGGAAAAATTTCAGGCACTACTGGAATCACTGAAATTCAGTGAATTTCAGTGATTTCGGTTTTCGTTTCGGCCAAAAGACCGAAATTTTCTCTTAAGATTTAATTAAATATTTGAAAATTTTCAAAATATTTTAAATATTGTTTATATCCATGTGTAGTACTGAAACTGCTGAAATATTTTGCCCGAAAGGTAATTATTTCGGTGTATGCTGAAATTACTGAAATTCAGTGAATTTCGTTGAAATCTCACTGAATTTGAAAACCATGGGTAGAGCTTGGCTTTGTGTATGACTTGTACTACACGAGGTATCCTTTCCTCTACCAGAAGGTCCGCCACTTTGCCCTCTGCCTCCCTGTCGCCATGCTTACCTTCTGCTCGTGGCTCACCTATGACCTCTTCAAGCAACTGAAGAATAGTGTCGCTAGCAGCATATCTCTGATAACTCTATTTTTGATGGCGGTGGTCACGTTCTTGGAGGCATTCCAATTGTACCTGCACATGGCTTCAGATTGGTTCAAGGTGGAGTTGATCCGCAGCTACGTCACCAGGCCTTCCTTGCATAAAAGCGGTTGTTTCTCTCACATGATCATTGGTCTTGCTTTGAGGTTGAAGAGGCTCCGGCCATGGGAAAACAAGCTTGGGCAGTACTCTCTCCTCCAGGATTTCAACGGCACACGTCGCATTGGCTATTGTGTTCACTATATGACATTGTGCCTTGTTGACAAGCCCAAGAAGGGGCGCAAGAGAGGGAAGCTTGTCAAGGTGTCAGCACAAGTGAAGAAATCAATCATTGACTCCCTCATCACAAGCCAAGGTTACCTCACAAATGGGGCAAGCTCACTGCACAGCAATGGCGTCCATG
This sequence comes from Puccinellia tenuiflora, assembly GCA_012064385.1. Taxonomy (NCBI): domain Eukaryota; kingdom Viridiplantae; phylum Streptophyta; class Magnoliopsida; order Poales; family Poaceae; genus Puccinellia; species Puccinellia tenuiflora. Next base: position 617,477 of record QRDG01000092.1, read on the forward strand.
AGCTCGCAAGAGAGTGCGAAGATAGCAGTAGTAGTGACGAGATGGTGACCCACACCATACTGGTATGGCACGTCGCCACAACAATTTGCAAGCACAAGCTTGAAGCTGCACTTGCCGAAGATCAGCAGATGGCGGCGCTCTCCGACGAAGAGAGCAGTGCAGTCGACACAGCCTCCAGCTTGTCCAATTACTGCGCGTACCTCATTGCTTTCGCGCCGGACCTCCTGCCCGGCCATAGCTTTGAGACGGCATCCAAGCTCGATAAATCAATCGAAGAAGCACGTAACTTGCCGTCACTCCGAAACGCCAAGACGATGGACAAGAAGTGCGAGATACTATTGAGTATCAACGGCACCGATAGCACTGATGTCGTCGTTGTGGGCGCTCGTCTTGCGAGGCATTTGATGGAGAAGATCGAAGACAGGAAGGTGCGCTGGCAAGTGCTCTCAGATTTCTGGGCAGAGATGGTGCTCTACGTCGCGCCTTGTGACGACGCCCAGGCCTGGGCGCACCTGGAGGCCCTAGCCAGAGGAGGAGAGTTTATCACGCACCTGTGGGCGCTGCTCACTCACGCCGGCGTGCTGGAGCGACGCCCCGTTGAACAACCGGCTTCCGTGTGATCGGTTCAAGCCTCCCACCTGCATTCCCGTCATATGCAAGCAAGTACTGTAGCAGATTTATAATTCGTATGTGCCTTAATTAGATCCATGTATCTTCGCTAGTACGGGCCGGGATGCGTGTGTCGCTACGTGTTAAAATCATTGTAGTATGTGTGTAAGAACATTATGGTTCCATTTCCACTATCGTTGTTCAAATATAACTAGCACAGGGGCCCTCGCAAGTGCGAGGGCACCACTTATAGTTTGTTGGAAGTTTTGGCTATATAATTTGATGTTATGAAGATTTTTTTATCATGTTTATCTCATTTGTTATAAAATAAACACCCTTCGGACATGGATGCTATCTTGAAGGTGTGAAGTTTACATTTTTATTGTGTCAATGGTTATATTGCAAAGAAATGAGATTACCGAGTCAGCACTTGTAGTTTGTTGAAAGTTTCAATTGTATAACTTGGTGTTATATAGCTATTCATTTCTCATGTTTATTTTGTGAATGTTTATATTGAAAATAAGTTAAATTAAAGAGTTATAAAATGTATTGTAAAAACTTATAGTTATATTAACACCTTTTTTACAGATGTCCTATTTATACAGTCAGGGGTGAGGTTTCGAGGATAACGACCAAATTAATTTTGCATGCTCGTTAGATCAAATTTGGCCTTTGTTTGAAGCTTAACCAACTCATACTTAAAACATGATCTCTGAACTTTAGAGTTTTAGTATTTTCAAAATAAAAGAAAATATGTTGGTAACATGTTGCACGTATTATGGTCCTACTACTAAAAATATATAATGTAACACGATTGAAAGTTGTGAACACGGGTAAATTTTGTACTGATTTGGTTTTTATTTCCTATTGATCTATGGTTGGCGTATATCAAATCAAAGTGAAAAAATCAATGTTATTACGCTTGATTTGGAATAAAATTTATAGCAGGTTTCCTCCTCTCTTTATCATCTAAGTCTATTTTATTTCATCCTCTTTATGCCCTATTTCTCTATTTTCTCGACCATCACAATTAAAATCAGCAGATTATATATCTCTAACTTATGTGGATCAATGTGGTGCCTCGAAAAACTCTCTCATTTTGCTTTTAGTATATAATAGATAGATGAGCTATACTTGGGTATGACTTGCCAAGCCATGTTTGGTATGGCACACGCTCAATTATACCTTCACGCATTCTGGCAGGTGAGATTTGCGACCAAAAGAAAAATGGAGAACACAGTCTAATCCCATAAAACATATCGTGTGCTTAATAGGCCTTAATTTGGACACAAATGACACCCATTTTTGTCTATACACTATTTTATTGTTTCTTTCGTCCTAATTTGTTTTATCTGTACACTTGCTCGCTCAAATTACTTCTCACTGGTTTACTTAAACCCCAAACCGAGATTGTTGTTAACCCAATAGTGATATTATTCTTCTCAGACTAATGTGGAGACCCACCTAGTTAGATTGATTCTTGGAAGAACATGTATGCTACAATCGTTGGTCCCTCCCAGAGATAGAGAAGCCGAATCCATATTTAGATATCTAATCATGCTATCAGAATGCATATAGATACAGTAACACTAAGGCATCCACACTAATACTATTTTAAAAGTTGGGTAAACAAATTTAAAACTTCATGAAAGATAGTATAGCGAGAATTTTTTTGGGAAAGTTGGACTAAAAACTTTAATTATAACAAAACTGGAGGTGTGCCATCACATGGAAACATATACATACCTTATAATTTGACTTTCGTCCAAAACAATTCTTACCCTCGTCGTAAACTTACTTCCAATGGAAAATTGTTAAAGAAAATATGTCACATGTCCCAAAATATATAACATTTAGATTTTGAAAAATATATAACATTCGTCATGGACTTTACAAAAATATTTACTCATATGTAGCATTTCAATTTTATTGACTTCTCAAAACTTTTACAAAATACAAAAGTTTCCTCAAAATTTATTCTGTTACATGAAATTAATTAGCTTATATGATTTTTTTTCTAATTTTTTGTATTTAATTTGGAGTAAATCAGACTTGAAATAATTATTTGGTTTTATATTTAGGAGAGAAGTCCCTACTCAAAATATTCCTTGTGCCGAATGAAGAAAATCATTTCCCAAGAGTCAATTCTATGTTTTTCTAAACAGAAAAATATTTTATATAATTCCTGGCCGGATGGGCTGAATTCTGTAAGCACATCTTCCTTTTTCTTTACTGGGCCGAACTATTTGGGCCATCTCTTCCCTCCACGGCATGCCCAGGCCATTAAGGGCAGGAGCGACCCAGCTCTCGGTCGGTTGCCTCTAACAAAAAAAAATCTCGGTCGGTTCCATCGATGGATGGAATTGTTAACAGGAAACGTGATGTTTTGGTTCTTGTCAGGGGGACGTGACGGACATGTTTGACGTTACGTGTTAAAAAAGAGTTAGTTGTACATAAATATTGTTGTACGTAACTTTTTCATCTTTTAATCTCAACCAACATAATTAAAATCAACGGGTTATATATTTCTAACCTATGTGGATCAACGTGGTGTCTCGAAAAACTCACTCATTTTGCTTTTAGTATATAATAGATTAGGCCATCTATACCGATGTACTCTCATTTCAACCTGGTAGTATAAATATTGGCGTAATCTTTGGATGTATTATCGAGCCTCTCGCATCACTAGCTGTAAAGCACACTAGCGACTGTACTTTGTAAGTTGGACGCGCCATGCAAATAATCCAACACTATTTTTGTTTTTTTAGAAAGATATGGTTCACCCCCTGGTTCCATTGACATGCAACCAAAGTTCATACATCATTTTAGGCTCAACGTCACACTCTGCAGCCAACGCTTATTACAACCTCAGGACTCAGCTTCAAGCTATAACAGAAAGAACAAGGAGAAAACGAACTACAAAAGTCTAGTAGAGCACTACTTGACCAGGGCCGTTTTCGCCCAGTCGACCCTGTCGCCACCTCCTCATCACCTCAGACTGGGGGCAGCGTCTTCTCCATATAAACCCAGCATGTTCATGTCCAAGCAATCCGCAGCAGCTCCCCTCTCACATGATCCAGTTTTAGCAAATTTTGGTCCATCGGTGCGGAGTATTTGTCCATACACAGGATTTTCCAGGTTTTGATAGATGCTCCAATTCTCCTTAAGATCTCCTTGACACCTGGCCATCTTAAACCCTGGAAACACATTTCATTCCGCACAGTCCATAAGTTACAGTGTAGCAGAGGAGAAAATATTAGTGACAGAATTATTATTTTCATTCGGCCACCATCTAGCAATAGATTCAAAATTTCCCCCAATGCACGCACCTAGAACATTCGATATATCTAACCAGATAGATCTAGCAACAACGCAATCACAAAATAGATGATGAATACTTTCAGGCTCAGAACAAAACACACAGGTCAGGTCATCTATCTTCTTGCGTTTGCTCAGATTATTTCTAGTCAAGAGTTTGTCATTAGCAAGTAACCACAAGAAAACGTGGATCCTAGGGGGTATATGCAAATTCCAGACAGCTGGGGTATGCACAGGAACAACCCCTCGGTTGTTAGCGACACCATAAAAGGACTTGACTGAGTATTGTCCGGATGGATGGAACAACCACACCGGATAGTCTTCACCAGATAAAGTCACAGTTTCAATTAAAGCCACAAGTTCCAGCCAACGGCCAAGGACCTGTGGGGAAACTGTTCTCCTTGAGGAGATTTTAAGATCAGTTCCATCCCAAAGTTCAGACACCGTGCAACAATGTTTATTAGCTATGATATAAATATCCCAAAACAACGTTGCCAACGAACAATGCCCTAGCCAGATGTCTTCCCAAAATAAAACCTTATTCCCATTACCAACTTTCCAATGGTACCCAATTTTAGCTGCCGAAGCCGCCTACATGATCCCTTTCCAGAAAGAGGAACATCGGGTGGATAATGAAATTAACTGCCATGTCCACAAACTGACATTGCTGAAAGAATGATCATATTCTAGGAAGCGTTGTAGATACTACACTTGGAGGGTAAGAAGCCTCCTAGATATGAGGTCGGAGCATAATCAGAAGCCTCCCGGGTCACCCCCGCCTGGGCGACTCCGAAGGAACCTCCCCTGACCCCTCCAGCCTCCCTCACCGGCGTGCTCCTGGCCGGCGCCGCCGCCGAAGCCGGCGACGGTGGTAGCGCCCTTCTCATCAAAGGACGGAGGGGAGGAGAGTGCACTGTCGCGGCGGCTCCATGGGCGGTAGTAGAGTGGTGGCGGCGGTTCAAGGGCGGCGCAGCCTTGGAGCCGGGGCTTGAAGCCGGAGCGGCGCTTTGGCGGCGAGTGGCGCGCAACATCGGCATCAATCTCCTGCGGCATTTTGGTGGATCGGACCAGGGCCTTAGGGCCCGATCTGGGTCGTGTCCTGCCATGGATGGTTTGTGGTCGTGCGCTGCGGCCTCCTTCTCCGTTGCCGCTCCGACTGACGGCATGGGGGCCTGGTGTGCTCGGATAAAGGCGACGGTCCTAGGATTCCTTTCGCGCCAAGACGAAGATTTGCCCGCTTGTCCTCCTAGATCTTGCCGGACTTTCGGGTATTGGACGGCTCCACCGGCTAACTCCGATGGGCGCGTTATGCCTGGAGATTGCTCGATCAGGGGGGATTTGGTTGTGCCCATTGGGTTCTCCGTTAGAGAGAATTCCTTTCTTGGCCCTCTCTTAAATTTGGATGCCTTTCTTGGCCCTGGACAAGTTTTGTGTCCCTTTTTGACCCAAAAAATTTAGATGACTTCCTTATTTGGCCTACCGTCGCATCCGTCAGCTTCTCCCGTTAAATTTTTCTGGTCTTGACTCTTATGCCCTTGCCATCGATAGACACTGGAAAGGAAAAACAAAATAAGAAAAATAAAAAGAGAACGCAACGCTCCTGACCCAAACCCGACCCCGACCCCTCGCTCTCCTCCTGGACCCAAACCCGACCCCGACCCCGACCTCTCCTCCTGGACCCAAACTGAGCGACGGCGGCGCCTAACCCTAGCGGAGCGAGGGCGGCGGAGGCAGCACCCGCGGTGGAGCCGGCGCCCGTGGTGGAGGCGGCGGCCGCCGCGATGGGACCCGGCGGCGGTGGCGGGGCCCTGCAGGTCGGGCCAGAAGGCGGCGCCCGCGGCGGAGGCGGCGCCCGCGGCGGAGGCGGCGGCCTCGCTGGAGGCGGCGCCCGCGGCGGAGGCGGCGGCCTCGCTGGAGGCGGACCCCCCGGCGGCGGCGGGGCCCTGCAGGTCGGACCAGAAGGCGGCGGCGTGGATCTGCAGTTCGGACCAGAGACAGAGGCAGAAGGAGCGGCGGATGGTGACCAGGGCACGGCGGCGGAAGGTGCTGCAGCGGAGGGAGAAGCTGCGGCGGCCGTGCATCCATCTGCGAGCTCTGAGGTAGGCGGGGCTGCGGCTTTGCGCGCGAATGTCGAATCGACGACTGCTGGGTTCAGCCACCGCGCGAGTACAGGCTCTAGTTGTGCGGCATCGTCGGCATGGCCAGAAGGGTAAGCATTGTGTTGTTGCTCCCATGGAATTTGTGATGCTTGTCTGATTGTTAGTAGTAGTGCTGATGAATGCATATCTCATGTACAGGATGGATCCCAATTCAAGTTATAATTTGATCATAAGTTTGCTTGCCAACCCCAAAACAGCTAGAAAAGAATTCAATAGTTTCTGTTTTGAGAAGATTATTGACTCAGACTTGACAAACTATAAAGATTTGGTTGCATCAATCGTAGATGAGTACCCACCAAGATATCTGGAAGTTGCACATCTTCAGTACTATGATGAGGTTCTAAACACATTCCCAGAAATAACAACTGATCAAGAATTGATGACAATGTTTGACAAACACTCGGAGACAAAATCTGTTCAAATATTCGTTCAATATTGTGATCCCTCTGAACCATATGAACCAATCACTGAGTATTATACTGATGTGCATGTCCAACCGAACAACAAAGCATCACAAGATGATGATAGTTACCTTCGGAACCCAATACCCGAGAATGAGCATGTTGGTATTGATGAAGAGAACATGTATTCAGATAAAGAACCTATACCTTTAAATCTGGTTCTTTTTTCTGATAAAGAGAAGGACAAGGATGAGGATGGGAATGTGGATGAGAGCGAGGATGAGGATGGGAATGTGGATGAGAGTGATGCCGAAGTAGAGGAGGATGAGGAGGTACATGAGGCAAACCATGCACCAAATGTTGAGTACGATAAAGAAGACCCTCCAATGACCGTAGGATCAACATATCCTAATATGGCTGAGTTTAAGTTGGCCATTCGTCAACATGCAGTGAAACGTGATTTTGAGTTTAACACAAAGAAGAGTGCACCACATAGGTTCACAGCCTACTGTAAAAGAAAAGATGAAGATGATTGTCCATGGAGAATACATGCTTCTACAACGGATGATTTGGTTAGTGTAGTGGTAAGTTTCAAACTTATCTTTTGATTTTGTACCTAATTACTTATATTCTAATCTTGTAGCTAATTATTTATATTCCGATTTTGCAGGTGAAAAGAAATTCTTTTGATCATGATTGTTCAAGTACAAAAAGACAAAAGAAGGTGAAGAATGCAACTAAGCATTGGATATGTGAGAAGGTGAAGGACTGGCTCATAGAAGATGCTACTCTCGGAGCAGATGAATTGCAAACGAAGCTTAAAGAACACTACAAGATCAAAATTCACTACAAAAGAGTCTATATGGGTAAGCTGCTTGCTTTGCAACAACTATATGGTGATTGGGATAGTAGCTTCAATAATCTGTATAGGTTTAAGGCACAAGTTGAAAGTTGTTGCCCCGGTAGCATAGTGCAGATTGATCATCATACTATAAGTGGTAAAATCAGGTTTAGAAGAATTTTTGTTGCTTTTAAACCTTGCATAGAGGGGTTCCGTGTTGGGTGCAGACCATACTTGGCAGTGGACAGCACCTTCTTGACAGGCAGGTTTAAGGGGCAACTAGCTACTGCTACCGCTGTTGATGGCCATAATTGGATGTATCCGGTCTGTTTTGGAATTTTTGACTCCGAAACTAATGAGAACTGGATCTGGTTCATGCAGTTGCTTAAACAGGCCATAGGATCACCATTAGGTTTGGCAATATGCACAGATGCTGGTCAGGCAGTGATGACTGGGGTAAAGGAAGTGTTCCCAGAGGTAGAACATCGAGAATGTATGTTTCACTTGGTGAGCAACTTCAAGAAGAAGTTTACTGGGAAGGTGTTTGATGACCACCTTTGGGCTGCTGCATACTCATGGAACCCATATGTATTTGACAAACATTGGGTTGCCATGGAGGAAGTAAAGCCAGCCGCAACCGCATATATAAGGAAGTGGCACAATAGGATCTGGTCTAGGAGTCAATTTTCTATCTTTTGCAAGGTGGACTATGTAACAAACAACTTGGCTGAGTGCTTTAATAATTGGATTAAGCACTACAAATCCTTGAACTTAGATGATTTCATGGATAAGGCTAGACAGCTTATTATGATAATGTGGAACCGAAGGAGAAAAGTAGCAAAGAAGTTAGATGCATTGGTTCTGCCCCACATAATGAAGAGGCTAAATGCAATGACAAGAGAATTGAACTTGGAGGTGGTAGAAAGCTCAGAAGAAGTGGCTGAAGTGACTGCATTGGGAGGCAGTGGTTTTAGGTTTGTTGTCAACTTGCAAGAGAGGACATGTTCTTGTAGACAATGGCAAGTTTCTGGCCTTCCATGCAAACATGCTCTTGCCTTCATCACATCTCTAAGCGATGCACACATAAAGAACTATGTCGACTTGTATTACTCCGTTGACACATTTAGAGCAAGCTTATGCCCAACTAATCCCTGCTATGCCTGACAAGACTCAGTGGCCTAAATCTGACCATGGATTCTTCATGCATCCACCATTACTAAAAGCTACAGCCGGTAGGCCTAAAACTGAGAGGTACAAAGGCTGTGGAGAAAAGAAAAGAAAAGCAGGCAAACATATGTGCCCTATTTGCAAGGACTATGGGCATCATTGGCACAAATGTAAGAAGGGCAACCCGGATGACATTGCTGCAATGATGGCTGTGAGGTAAGAAGGATCAACATTTATCTTATGTTCTTGCATTTTTATTCTCATAAACAGCTATAGATGTTAACTATTTTTCTCTGATTTAGAGAACCACCAAAGAGGAAGAAAAAGACCACCTCGACAACTGAATCATCCATTGTGCCGTGCAATGATGGAGCACCAGCAAGGATGTGTTTCCCACCAAGGTTAGCATTTGTACACTTGTTCTAATGATTACATGATTTCTGCGTTTTAATTCTAAATATCTTATTCTCACAATAGCCTTAGCTTGGAAACTACGACAAAGAAAAAGGGAAAAGAAGTAAAATCTAGTGCTGGAGCATCAAAAAGGTAATTACAACTAGTTCTGAAATTCTAAGTTAAATTAAAACCTGTTTCTATTCTTGTACTTGCTTTCTTCTCAACATAGGAAAAGCTTGGAGGACACAAGTAGCAATAAGGGGAAAAAAGCCAATTGTGAATCTGGAGGATCAAAGAGGGCCAAGCAGAAAAAGAAAGAGGATGTTACAAAACTTCCTATGGTGCCATTTGACAGCCCAGCAATGGGCACAAGAAGCAAGAAATTTAACCCTTCTAGCCCTGCAATGAGCACAAGAAGCAAAAGGAGGCTCAGCTTGTGATTCTCAAATGCTTAGTCTGTATGCAAATATTTTGTGAACTTGGCAGCATGTACATATCTCTTTTGTGAACTTGGCAGCATGCATGTGACCATGTGCGTGCTGTATATGTCCACTAGTGTTGATATTTGTATATTTGGATACTTTTGGAACTTCTACATGCTGTGTTATCTATTCTATATATATATATGATGAACTGTGTGTACGGATATGGCATCCGGTTATAGGGGAGGTTCTGTCAAAATTTCGATTTTTTCAAATCTGAGATTAGTTTTTCAGCAGCAGGGGCAAAAGAGTCATCTTAACAGCTACTTAACACCGTTAGTGTCCAAAATGAACTAGAGGGCCAAATAAGGAAGTCATCTAAATTTTTTGGGTCAAAAAGGGACATGAAACTTGTCCAGGGCCAAGAAAGGCATCCAAATTTAAGAGAGGGCCAAGAAAGGAATTCTCTCTCTCCGTTAAGGAGGGAGCAGCGCAAAGCTCTGCTATCTGTTGCCATCATGGGATATGTTTAGCTTCATGGTGAAGTCAGAGGCAGAGTTTTACCTTTCAGGTGTGAAAATATAAGGTCTGACCTTAATTGGTTGTGTCTGACAATGGCGATGAGGAACTTGCTTTGAATTTTGGGATTCGTAGCAGCGGTGTGTAAGTACGTTACACGACATCACAAGTGAAGTTCGAAGTTTTACCTTCCAGGGTGAAAATATAAGGTCTGACCTTAATTGGTTGTGTCTGACAATGGCCTTGTTTAAGGCATTGCTTTGAAAGTTGAGATTATCTTCAGGTTGAAAATCCAAGATCTACGATCGGGCGACGACGGTGCTTATGCACTGTTTCCTTCTTGGAGGCGTCGTTTTTGAGAATTTAGACATCAGTTGTTGTGTTGGTGGTGGTTGTGCTATTAATTCAAGGAGGGATACAATATTGGCTGGTCGTGGGATATAATATTGGCTACACCCGAATTTTTTTCAGAATTGTTTGGAACTCACAAATAAGATTTTGGAGTCTTTTTAATTGGAGGAGCACGGGCTCGGGAGCCAAAAAAAAAATTCTCCACTCTAATTTTGATTTATTTTCTCGCAAGCCATAATGACTTTCCGAAATGTACAGGTTATATATTATGCTGAACATCCATAGGATATTTTTTTTTAAAAAAAAAATCTAACATTTTTAAGCAAGAAAATATGAGAATTCAGTCAACCATTCAGTGCGAAATCAGCCAATATGTACTTCTTTTTGCGAATGAGCCAATACGTACTTCATTTACAAAGCTCCAGGATTCTTACACATGAAGTCGTCTGAGTGAGATGTGCCTCTAGCGTTTCCTCAGCAAAAACGGAACCAGTCATTGCTCATACAGACATACAGGTGCTGCCACAGCTTGAAAATTGACAGCATCAGCTCGGCCAGTACATACGTACAAGAACTACAAGCCCCTACCAGCTAGTCTACACAGTGCTCTACGCCAAGGCCATTAGCCCAACTTCAACATGCGCTCAGTACGTGTTCTGGGGGTTGAATCGCCTCCGTCCGTCGCGCTTGTAGTAAGGCGTGTCGTCGACGGTCTTCCGCACGTACTCCATGAAGGGCTGAGGCGTGCGAGGGGAAGCAGGGTCAAGGGCTGCAGCCGCGCCTGCTGCCGTGGGTGCGGGCGCTGCCTGCCGTGGCGGCGCCTGTCGGGCCGCTGGTCTCTCCAGCAGCTTCATGAAGATCGCAAGTGTGGCCGCTGGTACAGCGATGCACAACATGATAATGGCGAACGTGGTTAAGCCTGATGAGGAAGATGGCTCTGTTATGTCTCCCGTAGCATGGTCGACTTCCACTTCTTCAGTCTGGCCTGTAAAGGGAGAAAACAATGCCAAGTTAAGATCAGAGAGTAATTACCGTTGGTCAGTGAGAACTCGAATAAAATCATTTACTATATTGCTAAGGGGAGCTTCTCCATCCAGATGTTAGGCAATGGATCAGAGGAAACACCCAGTAGCTAAAAGTTTAACGGAACAGTTACTAGTAAGAAAATGGCTTCAGTGAACATACGGCCTCCGATAATAGTGAAGTCGGGGTCCTGGCCAGAATGAATCACCACATCCCTAGTATGCGTCCTCGCACCAACAGATACCTAACAGGATGACAAAAAATGTTAGCCAATAGCTGACAGCTTTTCAATGTGCACATCCAATCAAAATAAACCATAAAACCTTACCATTATGAAATCTGATTTTCTAGAAGGATGGCTGATCTGCAATCTTATAAGAGCTGTCCCATGACTTCTCGCCTTCAAAAAAGAACAAAACATAAAGCGGTTTGCATAGAAGACTAATGAGAAATATGCTCAAACTTGAACTCCTATTCCTGTCACAACTCACAATACTCGAGTTAAGCAGAACTAAGCCTTACAAGTAAGAAACACTTATAGGTTGTGCGGGTTTTTCCTTCCTCTTTTTGTGATGTTGATGGGCAAGATGTACAGAATCAGAATCAAGCCTACCAAGAAACTCTTATAGGATGTAGATGAAGATCCCTAGCCCCAAACACACACAATACAACAAAACCTAAAGCTTGAATTTCAGCAAGCATTGAATACCTGTAGCACAAAACGTTGATGTGCGCCATGTGTACGTACCATTGCCATCTCTGGGCATGATAATTGACACAACATCAGGATAGTTTGTTTCAATCTTTACAGGTGCTATTCCAAGTGCTTCAGTGAAGATATAACCTGGAAAGGATAAGAGGTTAAGATGAGATTAATATATCAAAGAATAAGTTTAGCATTTAATACTGACAAAGAAATTACTGATCTACCTAATTCATCAGCATATTTTACATCCAGTTCAACTTTATCATTTACAGAAAGATGGGCTATCTGGATTGATGATTCTGCAGCAGCCACTCGTACTTGTGCAACCTGTACAATAATGGTCACAGCATCAGGGTCAAGAAAATTCTGACAAAAATGCATATAGATGTAGGGAAAGGTGATTGTTAATCCCATGAAACCAGCAGTAGTTATATAACACATGGCACATAAGAATAGTTCCAAATTTTTTAAAGTGAACTCCTTGGATGATTTAGATACAGCAATTAAGTATAAACAGGCTTTATTTAGGGCCCGAACAGATTTATAGATACAATTTTTTATTAGAAGTAGGAATTACCTGTTCCTCTATCACAAGAAGTGGCAACTACATAAGACCTAATAGTATTGTTGCATTCACAAATGGACTTTACTTCCTAAAGGAGTTCAATTGTATCAAGGGAAATATTGAAAATGTGATTCAGACGAATGATGGAAATAGCAATATTTCAAACTAGATATCTTAGTAATATATTATTTGAAGCTTAAACAAACTGATACAAGCCTTTCTGACCTCAGCAACTCGTAGACATGATGCTATTTCTGTTCTGCCAGTTGAGTGATCTTTTGCCTTAATACAATCAATTGCATTGCTTTCTCCAGTCCTAAGTTTACTTCCATCAATTACGTTGGCATTCTGCATAGCAGGATCACTTCTACCACTGCTCCTTAGCAGAGAATATGCAATAGTACTCTCCAGGTCATGTGAGTCTGGTTCTCCAAATAAATTAACTGATCTAGGTAACAGGTCTGTGGTAGTATAAAAGGGTGGTAATAGCCATGTTATAGGAAGTCCGCGTGCAAGGGGAGGGTCTGGTATGACCAGAATTGTCTTGGAGGCCTCATAAGATACAGATCCAGATTTGCCATGCTGCGAGAAATCACACGTAACTGAAACAGAAATTTTGGTTTTCCCTGCAAATCTGTTACAGGAAACACATTAGAGCTCACTTGTTGCTATCCCATTTACTATATAAGAGTGTTCTTTTATGTGTCCCAACTAAGCCATAAAAAAAGAATAAAGCATAAACAGAAACACCTGTAAGCTAGGTTTTAGTAGTTTTTGCCAAGTGTTGCATTTTTGACGATTGGCATATCACTTTTTTAGAATAATGACTAGTTCACTTTAATATGAAGACACAATACAAATAAAAACTCCTCCATCAAGGTTTAAAAAGGTTATAGCACTATATTTTGCACCGTACACATATGCAGTCCATGGACAATTCAATAAACTATACAAGCAGTACCTCCCAATCACATGATTGATAAAAGCATTGCTACTTCCATTTGATAACCGTGGATAGTTCTTTCCTTCCAAATATAGGTCTTGATCAAGTCCATTTTGCCAGGAGCTAGCTGATTGGAATGTCACCACCTATGGTACAATAGTTTGTTAGTCCACAGTACTTGAAGATTTCAAATAATGGGAACAAAGAATATTCTGACCTTCTGATCTGTTATCTTCCAAGTGTAACTTTGACAAGTTCCATAGAAGGAAAATGGATCTCCCTAGGCAGCATATGGAATGTTAGATAAAAGTACAAGCATTTATGACAAAAATCAGGGACTAAGCACACCTTAGGCAGGGAAGGGTAGATTGGCATGCTGCAGCCAACACAAAGGCGGTCACTTTGAGTACTCAATACCATAGCCACTGGGATACCCACTTCAACACTTCCAAAAGCTTCACAAATGACGGTTCCTCCATTTGCCAAAACAGCTGCACGCACAGTCTAATGGTGCAATGGCTCAGTTAAATTAATATTTTACTGATCCAAACACAGAATTTAATGGAAATTGCACGTGACAAGTGTTTTCAAAAGCAAGGTGCTAAATATGAATGGCCAAAATATACAAGGCAAACTGAACAATGAAAAAAAAAATGCATCCACGTAGTACAGTGCATATGACTTACAGAGTTGCCTACAGTCTTTGCAGACATCTTTCCTGTAGCAGTTTGAACTTCCAATGTTCCCACGTTCTGACTTGTGTACTCTATGGAAACTCCAATTTTTGGACCACCTTTCACAGAAAGCTAAAGAGAAGGAAGAAAGCACTCAGGACCCATTTGTTCCTCACATAAGTACAACCAAATGATAATGGTGGCAACTACAAATGCTAGCAGCTTAGGGCGTGTTTGAAAGTTGGAACACAGGACTCTCACGGGGAATAGTTTGATTATCAGTTTTTAGCATGAATTAGGCGGGAATCCAATGTCCCCCCAAAAATGTTAGGCTTAAGGAAATTCAAATAACTACGTATATGTGAATATGTGATATTAATTTTAGAAAGGGGGCAACATAGTGATTACCACAAAAGAGGCACCCGGTGTGAGGTAGATGTACTCTGGATGTATTTGCAGTGGTTTGTACACTTCCACGTTCACAACTTGACTCAAAACTCTTTGCCCAGAGTGTTGCTTAGTACTAACCTGAAGATTGGAAACATAATGAGGGCTGTCAGCCAATAAGCATTTGAAATTAACAATTATCTATTGTAATTTATATAAAGAGAATTAGAGACCCCCGCAAATAAAAAACTTACATAAAGAGATGTCGTGCCAGTTTTTGCAGCTTTAGTTGAAAATTTTGGTCCACCAAGCGAATCGCTTGGATTAATAACCTCCAGAATTTCATCACCAAGATGTACCTCAATTCCCATGTACTTGAACTGCAAAGAAGGAAATCGGTAAACTGGAAAGACAGGTGACAGTGATAATCAATAAGCAAGAGACCAAATTTTCTACTCCCGGGGGTATCCACTGCCCCTAGATCCAACACTAGTTTGTGCTTTAAAATTCAAATGTTTTATGTCTCTACACTATGCACCACACTCTCTGTGATGACCTATATATCTAGATTGTACTAATCGATTTAATTGCATGCTGTGTGCTAAAAATGAATACAGGATTAAGTGATAGTTGAATCCAGAACACATGGATGTCATACAAACAGCAACACTGCACATTTGGCTTTGTTAAAGTGTGAATGAGACGGCATATTTTTTTAACAGTCAAATGTATGGAGGGCCAACAGGAGGCACAGAAGTGCATTCAGTTGACATGTAACTAAGTTTTGAAAAATGAAAAGGATAATAAGAACATATGACAACTGTAATGATGGATTGGACCGACAAGTTAACTTGAGATTTTAATATATTGGGATCTTGTGTAGCTGATTGAATAGAAGCTTGTCAGTGCAAAGATAAAGAGGATATCTAGTAAGACTACGAAGAACCAAAAATTTGAGCTTGCTTGGCAAAAGGTAAGTTCACTTGATCTTATTATTACCGTAGTGTCCAAATGGAGGAATGTAAAATTTCAAAACCAAGGAGTGCAACAGTTAACACTAACACCATACAAACAACAGGGGAAATTTCGAAATATAAATGCATAGTTGCACCAGCAAGGACCTGAGAATCTCCGAAGACTTGTCCATCTTGGGTCCCAGCTGAAATTTGAAATTCTTTTGTGGTTCCTTCCTAGAAACAAAACAAGGTGTGAATGGAAATAAACCCCACAGATTTAGCATCTGAAGAAATAAGGTTTGCAACAAAGAAAGCATATCACTGTACCATAATGCTTATGTGCTCTTCTGACAGTATCTGAATCCAGTCAACATTTGCAACTCTAACCTGTAACAGCATATAACAGCACATGCATGAAAAAAAAAGGTTAAACATGGCAAGCAGTAAGTACCTACAAAAGGCACTTGGTTGACAAATGCAAAATGAATATTTAGAAAATAAGGGAAGAAAGGTGGCAAAGGAATATACCAGAGAACTAGATGTTACTCTAGGAGAAAGGCCAATATCCTGAACTGTAACAACAGCACTGCCTAAGCCTCTAGCACCAAGAACCAACTGGGAACATAGGGCCTTCCCTCGATGTTGAACTATTTGCGCCACATGTGTGTCATTGGTAGAGGCATCTAGGAAGCATGTACCACCACTGACAGCTAAGGTCTCCTGCACAAATACATCAGAACATAAGTATAAGAAGGAAATTTGGTTATTTATTCTATTATGCAAATAATTTAGAGTTGCTATTACATACCTGTGCTTCAGGATGGTAAACTAATAAGACATACTCTGGAATGACTCTTAAGGAAGAAACGATCTGAGAAATTCAAAAATCAGTAGATAAGCGCTTAAGCTAAATCAAGGAAAATAGTCAAACAGAAAAGAAATCTTGATGATTACCTGCAGCTGAATAGCATCTGTGAGATTGTCATTTGCGCTTCTAAGAAACAAGTGTTCTTCCCGGGTTTGGCTGGAAATTCTTGAAGAAAAGCCAATAACTGTAGCACGGGCAGTGCACTGGAAGTTCAAACAATGAAAAGGGTGAAATTATACATCCAGTTTTAAACCACTCAATGACATACTATTCTTATTTAGATCTTCTATATTTCGCAAACCACTGTACTGTTGTTACTCATACATATAGAAGTGAATTGCTTCAACAAAATCTTAGTGCTACTGGAAATTAAGAACTAAGAGGTGATGACAAGCGTCTAGCTGATGTTAAATATCAAAATTCAAAACAATTGGCATGGCCTGTCAGAGAGTTTATCATGTCAGCAATACTAACCAGTCCTGTTGAATTCTGTAGGACAAGAAACCTCTCCCAAGATGACTTATCTAAAGTTTCAACATCTTCGTCTTGATCAAAGTAAGCAAGCCCCTCACATTCAGTAATTTCCCATCTCAGGCAAAGAGAGGAGGAATTTGCAAAAAATCTTCCATTTCCATGTACACTAGCAGCAGCCAGACGGATGCTCCTTCCATTTGAGATTACAACAGGAGATAATTGCAGTCTATCAGGGCTACGGTCAGCTATGCTTGCCACTTCCAAAATATCAAGCCGATTTTCTGTCCAAGTGTCAAAAATGGAGAAGTACCACAGCTAAGCTTTACCGAATGGGACAGTAAAAGGTATTCATCACGAACATACATTAATTTATAAATCAAACTGGAATATCAATAAAAAGAAGAGGATAGTACCATTTTCATTTGCAATCAATGTTATTGCTGACGGTAAGTCACAAACAATTGATAACTCTGACTTGGCTACAGCAGGCACGGGGTGATCTTTTCCAATCATGTTTCCACGTGAGAACAGCAGTTTCTATGGAGAAAAGTACAAAACATATTCAGCTAGGAGGCGATGCATTAGAATTGAATCAACTGATAGCAGCATGTAGTGCATAACTGGAAATGCATCTGAGCATAACAATCGACAGGAATCAACTAAATTTAAAAGTTTAAACATCAAAAAAATACTTACAAAGTTCCCATTGCTTTGGCAAGAAACTCGGTACAGTCCACTAGATATTTTTTGCACAGCAGTAGAGCCAGTGGGTTCGCCAACAACATCAACAGTTTCAACAAAATCAACCAGTTTGTCCCATTTTTCAGGCCCTCCAAAGAGAAAAACATCCATGGTTGATCCTGGAACCAAGTACAGCTCCATGGGAGAGTTGTTACCCATATTCTGGATTTCACTGTGTAATCTAGATAAGTCAACCCAGTAACCACCAAACTGGTTTCCATTTCCTGCTTGAAGTACCATAAGAGGATAATATGCAGATACTTTTGAGGTGGCCTTCAGAAAAACAGGCACATTAAAAGTCTCGAGGTAGGACTCTGACTCTGAGGAAAACGTTGCAACTATTGTTGCTCGACCAGCAGCAGATGCATTTAGAGATATCCAGGCACAAGGATTGCCATATTGTGTCCAAGAGCCAGTATGATGTTTTAAGGCCTCAACGCTCAAAGTCTCAGCTGTGTCAACAACTTCAAAAGTTTGATTCTCAGATAGTAGACTCCACCTTATAAAAGCATTGAAATAATCACATTTCGAGTATGATTGTCCTGCAAAGAGAAACATCAAAATAGCTATTAGAACGAACAAGATAGCTTAGGAAAAAATGAACTGATCAGTGCCCTCAGATCATGAAATAGCCAGCCCATGTCATATTAATCACCTTTGGATGTCTTAAATGTCACAGCAGCATGAAGTTGTGTTCCAACAGCCACCTCCACAGGAAAAATTGGCAATATAGCCAGTGCTGAAGGAGTGGATACTTCAATAATGACCTGTGTTGTCAAGCAAACATAATGAGTTGCAAAAGGTGACTAAAAAACCTGCTTAAATGGAAGATGATTTTAAAATGTGTACAAATGCATTAACAAGGTTGTATATAAGAAATTTCACGCATAAGATGTTGTTTCAGTAAGATAACTTTCATGCAGCAGGTGTCTCATAAAGGGGGTAAGGGGAAAGAGAAGGCAAAACCCGGTCTTTCTGAAGTTCAAAGTTATTAGTTTAATACAGAAGTATAAATCTCACAGACCCCAAGTAGTGGAAAATGAAATGAACATAATTTCTAGCGAGTGCGAGATTATGGCTCTTCTAATCATGCTGAAAGCGCATTTTTGCATGAAGGATTCAAGGTTGAGCTTACATTTTTTTTAAAGCACTGAGCTTACATATTCAAAGTGGATGAGTACAAACCAGTAGTTTATAAAAGATCAGAACGACAATGCAAAGGAGATTTTATATTCACATACCTCATCAAAATTCAGGAAATCAAAGACAGAAACTACTTTGATAACAGCTTGACCAGGCTTTTTAGCACGGACGGTACGGGAACCAGACACAGAAACGACACTTTCATCAGACGAAAATAACTTGTAGTCCTCCATCGTTTTACCACAACCTTCAATTGAGTACAAAAAAATATAAATCAAATCAATTTACAAACCAAAAGTGGGTTAAGACTATGAAGATGTCACGCTAATCAACCTCCAACTGCCATCAGTTCAACTTCCTGATAAACTCCAGGAACCCAGGGTAAGTGAATAGTATTGGAATTCTCCTTTCCTTCATCCCAGGTTGCCTTCACTTTCGTGCATACATTAACTTCTTGCAGCAGCTTGAGAACCTAAAATGGAATGTGCCGATCAGGCAATCAGAAACCTTTATGGCCGAGTGATGAATTGCCAACACCCTTCTAGTGATTCTTGCATACAAGTTAGCACCACCTTGAGAAGAAAGCTAGCAATAGCATGAATATGCATGAAATGTACCTTTGCTGATCCAGATGACTCTGTTTGGTATGTTAACGAAGCAACAAAATATCCTTTGCCCTGGGAAACGGGGAATAACAATCTAGAAGTATGTGCTACAGAGTTGTCCGGGACCAGCGATAAGTTCCAGAATTCCACTGTGCTGCTCTCCAATCTAAAATTGTTTTCCTACCAACAAAAAATAAGAGAATTGCTGAATAAACAAAATAACATTCCACGTAGTATATGGTCAAAAATAAATACATCACATCCATTATCAAACTGCTAACATTGGCTCAAAATAAGGCAAGTGTTGTTCCTTGTCCATACATTCCTCCAGTGGCATAATATGAAGAAGCATGTACCAAAGGATGCATGGGTATCATGTATCAAGGTGAAATGATCAGGACTTAAAGGAATGAATACTGTAGACATTTAAACTTCATGTGCAAGAGTGAGGAATATGCAATTATTGATGTAAATATGCACTTATGCTGGTGCAAGCATGCACGACTGCATTTATCTGCATGAACCATAGGAGTGAACCTATTATGGAAAATGCGTCTAGAGGTTGGCACTTATGGCATGCTCATGTGTTGAAAAATACTTATTAATCAGTGCAACAGAGTACTCCATGTGTGATTGTGTATACAGGTGGATTTATGCTTAACCAATGTTACGTTAATTTGTGGTACATCGCATGCCACATAATTACTTCACAGAACAGAAGCGTATAAATACAGTTTTAGAGAATCGAGCTCGCTCAATTGGTCAGAAGTGCTGGTGCCTCCAGCAGGTGTGCTAACGGTTGTTTTCTTAACTGCAAATGTCAAAGGGTGCTGGTGCCTGCTGCTCAATGTTTTAGTATTATTTATTGGTAAATACAGTTTAGCCATTTTAAATTAACTATTGTAGCACTCTCGGAAAATTAACCATTGTAAGTATTATGCAAGGACATTCATTCAGATCGAATCATCGTTTGTGCATTATTAGTGTGTCCTCAATAATAAGTAACAAACAAAGAGAGCAAGGAATAAAATACGTTAGGTCAGATGAATAGTACCTCTGTAATGAATATCTCTCTGGTATCAAATCCCTCGGCAAAAGCTTTCGCAAGAACCATGTATATTTTACCAGGAAAAACGTACCACACTTCCGAGGATGGAATAGTTGTTATACCATGAAGATAATCAGAATCATCCATAACTGGAACTAGATAAAGGAAGAGTGTCCGTGGAATAACAACATGTAGAGATGATACTTGTTGATGGCCAGAAACTCTTGTGTCTTCAACAACAACATTCGTAAATCCCAGACTCAAAGCATGTACAACACCCAAAGAACTATCCACTTGGGCAACAGAAGAGTTTGTCACGTGCCAAAGATGATATTGTGATGGTAGATTAACCACTGAAAAGTTTACAAAAAGGGAGAGGATCTGTTAGCTTTCATTTGCAGATATCTTGAAAAAAGTTAGGCAGAAACTTCCTACTATACTAAAGAAACATGCCACCAAACCAAAGTGCAACATCTAAAACTGGCGATTTTAGTGGAAACATCTAAAATATTTTCTTTGTTTCATAACATTCTCCTGAATAAAGAAATCCGTTGTATGTAAAGTGAAGCATAACTTTTTTTAATTGTGTTTCTCTTCTGGTCTGTTCTAATATATGGTAACACCAAAGTGCACATTCTGATTAGAACAAAACTGGTTAAGGTATACTATATACATATATATAATTAGATGGCTGGTGATAACAGAATTCAACATGTTAGAGAATACCTTGGGCAACCTTTTCTCGGAAAATCTTGAGTTTGAAATTTACTGAAACACCAAGAGTTACAAGGACGGGTGAAGGGGGCTCTAAGGACATAGCCTCAGCAACAGTCAAGGTGATAGTGTCATTCACATGCTCAAACTGTGGTTCAAATAACTGAGCACTAACAGCCTCGTGGCCAATCCCAACACCCTTCACGACGAAGAAATCAGAACCAAGATTCTGCAAAAGGCAACCGAATTCAGAGCATGTATTCTTCATACTTAGCTGAATACTGGTAGAATAAATCTGAAAACAAGATATCGTGTAAATATAATCACATACCCTTTCTTCAAGCTCAAACCGCGCATCCATATCAACACAGAAACCACTACAGTCACTTAAATGTGTTTCTTTCAGAGGAATATGGGCAAGATGATGATTACTGTTATCAAGCGATGCCGGGGTAAGCTGCCACATAAACTGCAATCCCACCAACGTTGAGAACACATTTTCTGAATCAAAAGGAGAACAAACAAGTTACAAGACAACATAGAAACACTATTATTAGAAGTAATCTGATGATGGGGGGGGGGGGGGGCGCTGACTAAGCTATGCTGTTAGTTATTCCACTAGCAATTTTCAGAGCAAGGAAAAGAAGCAGCAACAATTGAGAACCAATATCAGGAGAAACTCAAACATAGAGGAGACGCATTAGTCAAAATAATTCTAACTGGTGCACATAAAAACTAAATTACCAAAAAATAATATACAGACATATCAGGGTACTTATTGATCACATCGAACTGACTTCATGGATATTTGGGAAATTGAGCAGACAATAAGGGCAGCAAGGTTGACTATGCAAAAGCAGTGTCACGCATTTTCTACCAGCATTAGCAGGGCAATGGCTCTTTCTATTACAACAGTGGCTATTGTTCTCTACGGATACAGGAAGAGTTACGAAGACTAACCTTCGTCATCGAAGGCATGAACGCGCAACGTGGCAATTTCATCCAGGTCAATCTTAACAGAGTGATGGAAAATCCTGATCCGGGAGATCTTGTCGACGAAAACCTTGCAGTGTATCGTGACCCCGCTGATGATATCGGTGGCGTAGACAGAGGTCTCCTTCCGGCCGCTGTAAGGCGCGATCGATGCCAGCCGTGCGCTGGTCGAGCACTTGCTGCTGTCGTTGTACTCTGGTTTGACTGATATAATATCATGGTGATCCAGTGACCTGTGAACATAAAAGTTACACACATTAACCTCCTCAAACAGTTAAACCGAGGAATAACAATACCCATATAAGGGACTGGAGTATGGTTCCAAAACAGTTACGAATCATGAAAATATCATCATAGAACAGGCACGGATGCATACACACAGACTAATCATGGAATACCTCGCCAGGTCTACTACAAACGTGTGCCCAGTTTCATGTGCAGATGGAACAGAAGTTCCGAGCAAGTAGCAAACAAACCACATTGTTTCTTACAAGGTCGAGTAATCCAAATCCATGGCATTTCCCCAGTATGCATCCACCAAATAGTCAAAGGTGCATGGCAGGACACCAAGAGACTACGGAAACAAGTCACTGGAAACACGGTACATTTCCAAATCCCAAGTTAAATCGAGTAGCACTAGACTACTAGTGCACCATCGTCACCAGGACCGGCATCCGTTCACCCGAACTCACCCCCAAAATGGATGCGAGCGAGCGAGCGCATCGAACATCACGCCGCAGTAACCGCCCTAAATTAAATCGCCGACTGCAGCCAGCCAGTAGCTGCACATAGTAGAGATTCACTTTCCGCATCAACAGCACGACGAGCGCTGGAGAACCAGCAGCAGGCACTACGCGGCGCGACTCGCTAGCTAACCGAACGGACGGAGCGCGAGTGGGAGGATGGGGGGGGGCGCGTACCAGGAGAAGCATCCGTCCCCGCCGACGAGGCGGTACTCGACGGGCCTGGTCATGCGCGGGGGCAGCAGCACGCTCAGGTCCGCCATGTGGGGCCCGCCCGCCGCGGCCATCGCCGCCGGCGCGCACAGCAGCGCCACCACCAGCGCGAGCGCGAGCGCGAGCGCGACGGCCGGGAGCGCGGCCATCGCCTCCGCCGCGCGAAGCTTCCGGAGCGCCGCCGCTGCTGGAGTAGGCGAGCTCGTCGGCCGCTAAACCCTAGAGGGGAGAGGAGGGGGGGTTCTAGAGAGGGCGAGAGCAACAGCGAAGGAAGCTGAAGGGGAACAACGCCTTGGTCCCGGAAAGAAAAGAAATGTTGGCTTCCTTGGCGGCCGGCGTCTGTCGCGTCGCCGCCGTCCTGGGCCTGACCAGTTCCAGGGCCGGGCTGATTGCGCCGCCCAGCTTCTCCTGCCTATAATGGGCCTTCTTTCCTCTCTTTGTTTCCTTTCTATCACACACGGTACAAACAATAAAAAAAACGGCATATATGTCTTCAAGATTTGCTTGGGTAGAAAAATACTGTTTCAACCGTATTCGATTGGGAGCGATGCACTACGATGATAGATATCGTTGGTATGTCTGGCTTCTCCTCTTACCAGAAATGCATCGCGTCTATTCCGATGCTTGTATATGGAGTTGTCGGTGATCTGTAGGACGAGTACGTGTGGATGAGTGAGTCCACATGACTTGAAGCAGTGTATACATTTTTGCAAAGTTGTGATTCAGGTCTTTGGTCTGGAATAATTGAGGGAACACACTGTTGAGGACACAACCCGGCTCTTGTCGATCAACGAGTCTAGAGGCTTTCCTGAGATGATGAAAAACATAGATTGTATGCAGTTAGAGTAGGAGAACTGCCCATTTGCATGACATGGGCAATACAAGGGGCATGTTGGAGAGTGCACGGTCATACTCGAGGCCGTGACATGACATGATCTCTGGATTTGGCACTCCTTCGGCATGGCATGTTCTCACAATGACGTTAATGTGCTTCCACGCTCTACGATGTTCAATAGGCTCTCCCATGGCAATGCTCCGGAGGAGAGCTATCAGATTAATGGCCACCAAGGCATACCATCTAGCTAAGCACACACGCAACGAAGCGTTACGTTACGTACGACTTGGGAGCTCCAGGCGATTAGGTTTCTCAGCCTCTCGTCGCCGCTGCCGCTGATCTCCCTCGCCTCTATGGCCTTCGGGCCATGGAGGCACGGTGGATCTTGGTCCTCGTCGACGAGAGGGCTCCATTTTCTGGTTTCGTGTCAAGATTTGTTGGGGCGACGCTCTGATGGCGGCGGCGGCATCTCTTTCAATAAGGTATCCTCAGCTTCAGCCTCATCTCAGCGGCGACGTCGAGAAGCTTGTGGGAGTGGTGTGTTTTTCAAGGGCTTCTTCTGGCGGTGACGATCTCCGGATCATCGTGCAGATTCATCGGCGGTTCATCCTTCTTCTTCGGCACCGGGACGGATGTGGTCTTCTTGACCCGTTCGGCGACTTCCCTTCGGCAACCAACAACGTCAGGCCGGCTCAGGGAGGAGCGGCAGCGGCCGTGCGCCATCGACACGGTCTGGAGGTTGAGGACGAAGGGCATCGCAAGGATCTCGTTGTAATTTTCGTTTTTGTTGAGGTGTTTTGCATGGTTCGGTGTTTCTTTTAATATCAGGGTCCTTTTTCGCAAAAAAAAAGGCATACCATCTAGCTGATGGTATTTATACTCAATGGTCTACGTCCATGATGTTGAATATGGGTTGATATATTGATTTAATGTAACCATTTATGTGCAAATATGCCACGGCCAAGACATCACCGGCGAGAACATAGATGAATGGTCAAGATTTCCTTATGGGCTAGTGACCGGAGTGAAACATGCGGGTTTGGTAACCCCTCCCCCCCCCCCCCCCCCCCCCCACCCAGTTAACATTTCAATTCCTAATTAGGTTTAGGCAAAGCAGGGTTACAGATGATCGAGGCCAAGCTCGGTAAAAGACACTTTATTCTAGTGACTTTATGTAGCTTTATATTCGTGTTTGAAGTATTTCAGTAATCTACAATTATGTGTCTTCATCTTTGCTTCCTACATATCTTGATGCAGAAATGGTTAGGCTTGACCCATTGGTGACACTAAGCTAGGCTCATGGGTCTGACTCAGGCCAAACCTTAGTACTTGGCGGTGTGTACCTTACCTTCCAAATGATTTTCAGTCTTCACCCAAAATGGGAGGGCATCTCTGAGGTCTTCACACCCAAGCGTGAGGATGCCTCCTAGAGCTTAGCATAGGTTTCACCTAGATCTCTAAGATGCATCTCACTGGAGCTAATGGTAGCCCTTCACGCTAAGCACCAAGATGCTTCACCGAGAGGCTGAGTGGACGCTTAACAACGAGTGTGTCATGATGGCATGTTGTGTTGTCGATAACGTATCCATCGTGACCAGAGAAATAGTGGCATGGAGTCATCGGGATTGTGGGTTCCAACTTTCGAGGCCGACTCTAGCATGTAGCCATGAGGCATGACCGGTCATAGAGGTTGTGGAGCATGTAGTAGTTTTTGTGTGTACAACCTCGCCATGCCGGGTGGAGGAGTCGGTTATGGCCCATCCAGGTAAACGCTTGTTAAGACGCCATCTTTGACTTGGTCCACCATGTGCTTGCTGGTCCTTTTCCTGCCCATGGGCCTACATAAAGATATCCAGTTTCCATGTTGAGATATTTTAGTTGAATGCATAATTGAGCGACTGAGAAGATGTGATCAAGTAATAAAGGACATGAATGAAAAAATTGACCAAGAAAGAATGAAAAGACGAGTAGCTGTAACTAGCAAGTACAAGAGCATAAACATTATACATTCTTGAACCTCTATCACCTACAACTCATCAGGACGTGTGAGAACCTTTGTTAAGATATTTGTTAGACTCATGTACAATCTAGCATCCATATGAATATATATAGGACATCTAAGTGCATAACATCCATTTTGTAATATGAAATGACCGCCAGGAATTAACACATATTTTTATGTTTTAAGTCAAAAACACTTATAAATCACGAAATCCGCATGGTAAGCAAGGGAATCATCCCATATACACCATTGCATCTTGTATCCGTAATATATCTCGCAACTCTTCAATATATCAAAGATAATCTAGGCTTGAAAACAATTTGGCGGAGAGTTAAAAAAACAATTTGGCGGCCATGGTGATAGCGAGTTACTGAAAATCAAGTGGACTTCTTAGAAAAATGTAATTAACTAATTTGAATGAATCGCAAAGAATAGCTCAAATGTTGTTGTGCAGGGATAGAGCGAGAAGGTGTAAATTATTGGTTGAAATAAAAAACAGATACAAAATTAGTATAAAATAAAGTAAGTTTGAAATAAGTTCAAAGTATAAAACTTTAGTATAAAATTATACTTATCTCATATAGAACTATCATATAAAACATACAAAAGACTTTGTCAAAAGTGAAGATCGTGACACATTTTTATATATAATATATAGAATACTTGCTTAATATACTTATTCTTATTTAATCAAACCATATCAGCTGATTTCATACAAAAATGATTTTTCCTAGAATATTATTTCTAATTTTTTTAAGTAATTATGTTCATTCAGCCCAAGAACTGATCTCAGCCGTATTGCAATTTGCAAGTTGTCTACTCTGAAACACTTAGATGCCTATCAATTAGTTGCCATATTTTGGCCGCAGGCAGGCTCCCGGTATGAAGAGTGAAATCGTTAAAAATGCATAACATTCGAGTTTATTTTTTGACAACATATACGCTCATGTCTTGCATGTGTCTGCAAAGTATGATGAATAAAATATGTATGGCGTCTCCTATGCATAAAAGGCAAAAGCCGACACTATACAAAAACATGTTTTGACGCATCGACTTTGTTTTTTCACACATGCCATAAAAATTACCATTTATGCATGAAATTTTACATGTACACACATGACATGGAGATTTACATTTGTAAATATTATCAGATTTTTCCTTAACATTCTCTCGGAAGCTGATTTGAA
The DNA here is from genome assembly GCA_012064385.1 of Puccinellia tenuiflora. NCBI lineage: Eukaryota > Viridiplantae > Streptophyta > Magnoliopsida > Poales > Poaceae > Puccinellia > Puccinellia tenuiflora. The sequence goes on from QRDG01000092.1 coordinate 644,480, forward strand.
TATCCAGCTTAAGACGATTTTGGAGCAAAACTCATTTGGAAGCATTTTATGTAGCCATGTAGCTATAGTGGTATTATTACATTTTTCTGCAAAAATAAAGCTAGTGTAATTACATTCGGAAATCCATATCGGGTCATGGGTGTAGATGCACCCACTGCTCAATTTTTTTTGAAATGTTAAAAAATTCAAAATAAAAATTTCGGATATTGACGAGCTTGTGACTCGGCAAATCCCTAGGTCGAATACCCCGGGTTGATTGAAGGAGAAAGAGAGAGATCAGGCTGGTGAACACGACGGCTAACAGGGGGCGATTTTACCCAGGTTCGGCCCCTCGAGTTGAGGTAAAGACCTACTCCTGCTTGTCTGGAATTATCGATTGGTGGCTACAATGCGATGTTCAATGATTCGATGCCCTAGACGGCGCACCCTCCCGGCCTTTATACTACAGGCCGGGTCTCGGGTGGACGGTGCGGATTGCACGTACAAGATAAGGAAAGCATCACCGACCTAAGTCGACTACTTGTGCCACACGGTGTCCTTCTTGGGCTTCACTGGGCCTTCATTGGCGTGACCCAGGTACAACCACCGTGGGGGACCCGAAAGGTAGCCCCACGACAGTAGCCCCCGAGTGCTCAGTCGAATCGTAGAGTCGGGTGGAGGACTCCCCCTTTCAGGGCACGCCACATGGAATCGTCGAAGCTTGCTTCGAGTGAGCTTGTCTTGATTCTTCGGGTGCACCGATTTGATCTTTCGGAGTCGCAGCATTTCGACTGCCCTTGTCCACAATCATCGGGTGCGCGAACAGCGCTCCCGATGGGAGTAGCCCCCGAGATTAAGCTGAATTGCTTGCAATTGAGATTAAACTCAAATTTCCTCAGTCGAAAAGCCCGCTCCCGATGGGAGTAAACAGATGACTCGAATTTGTCCGAGTCGAAACTGTCCTGGCTCGACTTACTCTTCACTCAGCCTTGATGGCCTACTAGTCATAACATCAGCTTTAAAAAAGCTTACTTCGTCTTATTCCACTCGAACGTTTGGTTCGAACGTACTTGGTTCAGTCGAATGACTGTCGAATGCTCAACCAATTGCTTGGCTTACTTGACACACTTCCATGATGACGTCAGGGATGACGCTTTTGATGACATGACTCGACACGCTCTGCGCCCGACAGGACGTGACGATGGTGGGCCCGCTGTCACAGCGGCGACCGCTGAATATGGACCGTTGGGCGCGAAAACTCCGCGGCGTGATGATGATGCTTCGGTTCCCGTGCGTAGTGGAGCACGACCAATGTGTCCTTCGTGCGACACGTGGACGGCAGGATCCTTGCGGCGCCTTGCAGTTCCGCGATTGACGGCCAAAATGAACTGCCCCGCGGTATATAATTTTCACCGCGGCGCAGGGGCAGTTCACCAAGCCTCATTCTTCTCCCTCGCCGCCAGTTCTTGCCGTCGCTGTTCCTCGCGAAAAAGCTTCCAAAAATCCTCCCCTTTCCCCTCCGGCGACATGGGCCACAAGAGAGTTAAGGGTACTGAGAGCTCCTCCGCCGCCGGCGACGACGCCGGGATGAAGAAGGTGGAAGGCGACTGGGGCAAATCCTCAGTCAGAGCGGCGGAGCTCGACAACCTCCGCCAGCAGGGGCTGCTGCCGCCGGAGAGCACGGCGACGACGCGGGCGCCCGGTAAGGATACCATCCCTGCTCCCCGCAATGGGGAACGCGTCTGCTTCGTGGAGTTTCTTCCACGGGGATTCGGGTTCCCCCTTCACGATTTCGTCCGTGGGCTTCTGTACGCCTATGGGATTCAGATCCACGATCTGACTCCCAACAGCGTCTTAAGCATCACGAGCTTTATCGTGTTGTGCGAATGCTTTCTGGGGATCGCACCCCACTGGGCACTTTGGAAGTCGCTCTTCCAGGTGCGCCGGATGGTGGGTAAGTCGAAAGAGGCATACCCAGTCGGCGGTTTTGGCATCCAGCTTCGTGGCGACACGGTCTTCTTCCATATGAAGAAGTCCGACTCCGTGCAAAACTGGAGAAAGAAGTGGTTCTACGTCAAGTGGAACCAAGCCGGGCTCCCCGACTTCGCCGCTGATCGGCCCTTGAGGAAAACCAACGCCTGGTCGCACCCCCTGTCGGCGGAGGATAAGGAGTCGATCAAACCGCTGACGTCATTGCTTCGCGGGTTGTTGAAGTCGATGGGACGCGAAGCGGGCGGGATCCAGCTGATCGCCATGTTCCATAGGCTGAGGGTACAGCCGCTTCAACAACGCCCTCTCCCGATGTGGGAAATGGCAGTCGACCCGGCGGTTGACGATGCGCAGGTCGCGATCAAGGTGAGGAGTATCACCAGTCTGCGGGTCGCCGACCCGTGCAACGTGACTTGCCCAGTCGTGCCGTTCAGCTCGACGAATCCGATCCCAGAGGTAAGTGTTTGAATCTTGATTTCTTCTTTGTGTGTCATTCGACTGTCTTTTTTCTGATTTTCCGACTGTTGCTTGCTGCTTTTCAGGATCGTAAGAACTACGTGAGCCTTACTCCGTTGATGGAGAATGGCGCTCACGATGAAGCCGCAATCGTTGCCGAGCAGGACGGCGATGAAGAGAGTCCTCCCCCTGCCTACTCGCGTAGCGAGGAAGTGGAGGAGGAAGAAGAGGACGACACGGCTCCACCCGCGAAGCGGCGTAAGCAGAAGAACGTCGACTTCACCGCGGCGACGTCTCCCTTGAAGGAGGCGGCAGAGGAGAAGAAGGACTCTAGCGGATCTTCTTCAGTGCCGAAGGAGCCGGTGAACCCGCTGATAGCGACTCCGCTGGACTCCGCGCCTCCCGCGGGGTTTTGGAGGATGCCGTCTCCTTCCATGAGCAGCAATGGTGAAGATGCTGACAGGTAAGCTTTCTGCGACTGAACCTTTCTGATTCGCTTCTTCTTTCTGTTCCTTGGGTGTTTTCTGAATCTTTTGTAAGCAGCCATCAAGGTGGTAATGTCCATGTTTCGCCTCGTGAGGAGGAACACCAGTCTGCTGCCCCGGAGCATGCGACTGGTACAACTGAAGAGGCGCCACAGGCGAACGATCCTCCGGTGCTGGACCCTTCGACGGCCACCCGGCCGGATGGTGCCGCTGATGCGACTGCCGTGGATGCTGATCTGACCCAGCATGTAAGTATCTTCTTTCTTATCTTGCAAATTCTTGTATCGGGTGCGCGAACAGCGCTCCCGATGGGAGTAGCCCCCGAAGATGTGCGTGACTAGAATAGTCGGGTACAGATTTATACTTCTTTTTCCGCAGCCCGTCTATCGTCAGCAGATGGAAACGGCCACCCGCTTCATTCGTCTGGAGCAGGAGGCTAGTCAACTTCGTGCTGCGCTTGAGCAGTCGAAGAGTAAGTATCCCTTGTCGAGTCTTTTGAACTTTCTTCGACTGTCTGCAATTCTGAACTTTTGCTCGGGTGTTCTGCAGAAGACAACCAAGGCTTGGCGAAGCGGGTCCAGCAACTGGAGAAGTCGCTTGAGACCCAAACTGAGGCAGAAAAGGTTCAGGTCGAACGCCTGATTAGCATTGCCACAGTCCTTGGTGGTAAGTTCTCGGCTGATAGAAGCCTACTTCTCGGCTTGGAAAAAACCTACTTTTGCCTTTATTGCCTGCAGGTAACCTTACTATTCGCGTTATTTCTGAATGTAGGTGTTGGTGGTGGTGCTCCCCCTGAAGGGACGTCCAGCGCGAATACCACCTTGTCGGCGGCAGTCGACCTCTGCAACCGGGTTTGCGCGTGCGCCGCGGACGCTGTGAAGAAGTCCTCGAGCGCCCTGGCCAACATCTATCAAGGTGTTTTCCCTGGTCAGGCTGCGCCTAAGGAGGCTGACGCGCTGGCGGCTCCATTTGCTGAGGCGAATGTGATGGCCAACTACACCCGCACCCAGACGGTACGCGGCTCCGAGCTCACCTTCCGTCTGTTACTCGGTCATGGGATCTCGGGTGACTTTGAGGCGGCTGTGCGCGACTTCCCTCGAAGGCCCGATGGAAAGTCCAAATCCCTGGCCAGTGTCAAGGACAAGGCGACTCAGTTAGCTGGAAGGCTGATTGACACCTTTGAGAGAAAGCTTGCGGAGTCAGCCGCCAAAAAAGGCCGCACACCGTCGGGTTCTGCCATGTAGTGTTGTAGTAGGGGTCTTCTTTTGTCTTTTGTAATGAAACTCGATGAAATCAATGGATATGCTGATTCTGTCATGCGACTGTGCTTTTGTCTAGTCTTGCTGTTGAAAATAGTGCTCTCTGATGTTCTTTAAATTGACAGCCTGACGGAAGTGCTCCTCCTGAAGTCGCGGAAGATATCCGTACGTACTGGGATGAGGGCACCTCTTCGGCTGCACCTGCGTCTTCGCGTTGTACGACTTCTCCAGCTCCCGCGCGTAGCGCGAACGACCAGCGAGTGTTCGGCTTCATGAAGAGCAAGATTGGAGAACTTGAGTCGAAGTTGCGGATAGCGAACATTGATCTTGAGCGTCTGAAATTGCGCTCGAGTGGGGAGTTCAATCCACGCGAGCGATTCATTCTTGAGCAGACTGATCTCATCTGTCGTCAGTTGCAAGGTTGGATTCTGCCCACCTCCTGTTATACATTTATGCTTGTGCTATGCTGAATTTTCCTCGTTGATGCAGTTGTGAACTCCGACTGGCAGGCCGAAGATGCTCGAGTGAACGAGCGCGTGAAAAGGGAAACCACCGGCACTTCAGTCGAAGCCCGGCAATTCTGGGTTCATAAGCAGGAGGGCTGCATACTTGCTCGGATGCTGGATCGCACCTGGCGGGCTGCCATTGTCCTGGAGGGTTGTCGGAAGACTCTTGCGCAGATCAACAGGGTATTCTTCCCGCTCGACGAGCAACCGACTGGGTTGCCCGCTCTGTTGGGGAAATTCCGCCGTGCTACGGCGTTGAAGGAGATTGTCTTCGGTCAGCTTGTCGCCGGGGCAAATGTAGCATTCGCGTACGTGCGAATGCATCGAAGCCATGTTCCTCTGCTTGGCATCCTTGGCGGCCTGCTAAGGGATTCAGACTATGCGGAGTCTTATGCTGCGGCACGTTGTGCGATGGAGCAGGTCATGCACCGTACTGAAGAACTCGTCGGTCCCTTGGACGAGCCGAAGGAGGAAGCTGCCGACTGAGGATGTGAAAAAGCCTTTAGTGTAGAATGTTAGCTTGGAACATAAATATATGTATGCATGTAAATATGCTGATACGGGGTTAATCCCTAAGTATATGAAAACGTTGTGTCGTGAACTCATAACCCGTGTGGAGCAGCCCCCGAGTGTGTCGGGTGGCGTCCTTGGTGAGCAAGAGTGCGAACTGAACGTTATGTCTTAGGCCTTGACAGCGCAGCCCCCGAGTGCATCGGGTGATGGCCTAGGCTTTCGAGTTAGACCTGTGCGGCGCAGCCCCCGAGTGCGTCGGGTGGCAGCCTAGGTTTTCAAGTAGGACCTGTACGGCGCAAGCCCCCGAGTGCGTCGAGTGGCGGCCGAGGATTTTTGGGTGATGCCTGTTAGGCGCAGCCCACGAGTGATTCGAGTGGCGGCCTAGGCTAACTTTAGACCTGTACAGCGCAAGCCCCCGAGTGCGTCGAGTGGCGGCCGAGGATTTTTGGGTGATGCCTGTTAGGCGCAGCCCCCGAGTGATTCGAGTGGCGGCCTAGGCTAACTTTAGACCTGTACAGCGCAAGCCCCCGAGTGCGTCGAGTGGCGGCCGAGGATTTTTGGGTGATGCCTGTTAGGCGCAGCCCCCGAGTGATTCGGGTGGCGGCCTAGGCTAACTTTAGACCTGTACAGCGCAAGCCCCTGAGTGCGTCGAGTGGCGGCCGAGGATTTTTGGGTGATGCCTGTTAGGCGCAGCCCCCGAGTGATTCGGGTGGCGGCCTAGACTAACTTTAGACCTGTACAGCGCAAGCCCCCGAGTGCGTCGAGTGGCGGCCGAGGATTTTTGGGTGATGCCTGTTAGGCGCAGCCCCCGAGTGATTCGGGTGGCGGCCTAGGTTGCAAAGGAGAGGGTGACACAAAATTTCTTTAATCATCTTTATTTATTCTCGCAAACAGGTCGCCTCATTAAAACCCTTCCAGTCCCCTTAGGTACCCTGGCGAGGGAAAGAGTGCGTAAAAAACCTGCTGCTACTTTGAGTTTACAGTGTAGGGTACATCAGGCGTAGAAGCGGCGTAGCTGTGCCACGTTCCACGGGTTACTGCAAACTGTTCCTGTGGCTTGGTCCTTCAGGCGATATGCTCCATTGCCGATTGCTTCTGTCACAATGTACGGGCCTTCCCATGGGGAGGCGAGCTTGTGCACTTTCTTCTGCTTGAGTCGAAGGACCAGGTCGCCTGGGACAAAAGCTCTGGGTCGCAGTCGTCGCCCGTGATAGTTGCGCAGGTCCTGCTGGTACACTGCTGTGCGGCTGAGGGCGATGTCGCGTGCTTCATCTAGAGTGTCCATTTCATCTTCTAGTGCCTCTTCTGCGTCGGACTCGTCGTAGGCCACGACCCGTGGAGCGTCAAACTTAATGTCACAGGGTAAGACTGCTTCTGCGCCGTACACCATAAAGAACGGTGTGTATTGGGTGGATCTGTTCGGCGTGGTGCGTAGGCTCCATAGCACGCTTGGAAGTTCCTCTACCCAGGCTCCTGCAGCTCGTTTCAACGGCACTCGTAGACGCTTCTTTATCCCTTTGCTGACTAGGCCGTTGGCCCTTTCGACTTGTCCGTTAGACTGCGGGTGTGAGACGGATGCGTAGCTGAGCTTGATGCCTTGTTCCTCGCAGAAATCTCTGAACTCCTCGGCTGTAAAGTTCGTGCCGTTGTCGGTGATGATACTGTGGGGCACGCCAAATCTGAAGATGATGGACCTGATGAAGTTGACTGCTGAAGTTGCGGTTGAACTTGTGATTGGCACCGCCTCGATCCACTTCGTGAATTTATCGACTGCCACCAGGAGGTGCGTGTGCCCACCCGGGGAGGACTTCTTGAAGGGACCTACCATGTCGAGTCCCCACTGCGCGAACGGCCATGCAAGTGGGATGGTTTTCAATGCTGATGCAGGTGCGTGAGGTTTGTTGGCGAACTCTTGGCAGCCGACGCATGGGCGTAACTGCTTGCCCTGGTACTATACCGTGAAAGGTATTAGATGACGGTGTCAGGTTGGAAGTTGACCTGTTCATGCGCCTGAGGGTGTCAGCGAAAAGAATGTTGATTCCGCTGCCTCCATCCATGAACACCTTTTTCAAGGTGTACTCCCCGATCTGAGCTTCGACTACCAGAGCGGCGTGCCCGGGCCGTGGTATTGCCGGCGGGTGATCAGCCCTGGAGAAGGTGATGTCTGTCTCTGATCCTCTCAGGTACTCGGGTACTGCGGGTGGATTGGTGATTGCCTGAAAGACTTGGCGAGTAATGAGCTTCTGGGTCCTGTTGGAAGGACGCCCCTTCTGTATCATGTTCATCTGCCCGCGTGGTGCTGTGAACACGTTGGCAGGGTCCTGTTGCTGCGGTTGCTGCTGCTGCTGTTGCGGCTGCTGCGGTTGTTGCGGCGGGTAGTAAGCCAGTGCTGCTTGCGTTGGGTTGGCGAGTGGAGGAGCTGGTGGTGCGTTGATTGCCAGCTGTCCCGCGACTGGTTGTCCCGCGGGTGATGCTTGATGAACCTGCTGCCCGTCCGTAGCAAGTACGCGCGTGAAGGCCCTGGCCAGCCGTTGCGCCTTCTTGCAGTCCTTCAACAGGTGTCGGGATCCCCACTTGCCTGTTTCCGGGTCCTTGAACATATGGTGCCTGCAGGGTTGCTCTAGCTCTTCCTCATCCGTGAGTATGCGTCTGCGCCACTCGCGCTTGCGACTTCCATCTCCGCGGTAGCCGCTGCCACCACCTTGGTTGTATCCTCTATCATTGCCACCGCCTTGGCTATATCCTCTATCATTGCCACCGCCTTGGCTATATCCTCTATCATTCTCACGGGGGGTTTCGAATCCCGCCGCTACTAACTCTATTGAGTCGTGGCCGATAAAGCGTGGTTTCTTTTTCAGTCGACCCTCTCGCCAGTTGCTGGGTTGGGGATCTGGCATTGAGTCGCGGACGGAGTCTTCTCCATCTGCCCATTGGTTGGCGATCTGCATAAGGTCTATCATATTCTTCGGCCTGAGCCTACCAAGTTCTTCGCGAAGATCGCGACGGGTGAGGCCGTAGATGAATGCATCCATGACTCTGTCCTCCGAGGTGGCTCCATCCATGGTGTTGCGGAGCAGGGTCCACCGTTGGATGTACGAACGGAGTCGCTCCTCATGGCCCTGTTTGCAAGCTTGGAGCTCGATGAGGGTGGTTGGCCTTGCGTAAGTTCCCAGGAAACCTTTTATGAATGCAGTCCTGAATTCCTCCCAAGTCCTGAAGGCGTCCTTCGGCTGCGTGTTGAGCCACCCGCGGGCGGACCCCGTGAGCATCAGCTGGATGTACTGCATGGCGGTAGTCGAATTACCACCTTGGCAGCTGCATGCGATGAGGTAGTCATCTAGCCAATCCCGCGGGTGCTGCTTTCCGTCGTACTTTTGTGTCTCCGCCGTCAGCTTGAAGCCTTTGGGCATCTTCGTGTCGCGAATATTTATACTGAAACACGGGGCTCCACGTGGCTCGTGGTCTTCATCATCGTCGAGTAGTCCTGCTTCTCGCAGTCGACGGGCACGGTCTATCCTTCTCTGTGTGACGACGTTGCGGCCATCCTCGCCGGGCTGCAGTTGTCGCAGTCGAATCGGTTCCCGATCTGCCGCTGGTGCGACTCCACGGTCACGACGTCCTCGTTCCTCGTACATCCCTTCGACTGGTTCTCCTCTTGCCAAGGCTTCCTCGACTTGCCTCAAGGCTTGGATCTGCTGCCTGTGTACGCGGGCGTTGGCGCTTCCTTCCGGCGGCTGCATGACCCGCAAATAGGTCTCGACTCCCATAAGCGCAGAGGCGGGTGTTCTGGGGATGGGTATTCCGTTCTCGTCTTCCAAGAAAGATGACTCCAAGTTGCGGGTGAGGTGGATGCGATCGGCCTCGTGCACCCGCGGCATGCGAGTTCTGTGCCTTCCTTCTTGATTGACTTCTTCTGATCCGGACATGAACGAGAGCGCTGCCCTCCTGGCACTCGACTCGTCGGCTAGCTCCTTGCGCCGGGCCAACTCGGCTTTATCCTGTTTGATTCGTTCGGCTTCCTTCCAGAGCAAGTACTGGACCGCCTGTCGATCTTCCTGTGGATCTTCCGGGGCAGGGAACGTGCCATCGTCCACGTGCTTCTGTGCCCTAATCGCCAGCTCCCGGGTGATGGTAAGTTTCGTCACCTTGTCTTGCAGGGTGACTTCCATGGGGTACACGGGTGCTGATGGACCGGCCATGTAGACTTGCGCGGGGTAGACCCGTCGAGTGGGGCTGATGCTCCCTGTCGTGCTTCCTTCATCTGAGCTGTACTCGTTGTCGAAGATCACAGCAACGTGGTGGGTACCACGGTCGCTGCTACTGGCGGCTGCGCGACGCGTAGATGCGATCGGCGCAATCGAAGCTGGTGCGGATCTTGGCTGGCGCCCGAACAGGTAGGTCGGAGTAGACTTGACTCGCCCCGTGGCCGCAGCAGATGCATTTTTCTTGGCAACCGCAGATGCGATCGCCGCAGTCGAAGTTGATGTAGTCGAAGTAGACGCAGTCGCCTTGACCGCGGCAGATGCGATCTTCGCGACCGGTGAAGCCATGGTCGGCGCAGTTGATGTAGACGCAGATGGCGATGTAGATGCGATCTCCGTAATCTTCACGGCGGGTGAGGTTGCGATCAGTGCAGCCGCCATGGATGCAGGCGCCTCCATTGAGCGCAGGGCGGCCTGCGTAGGGCGGAGGGTTCCGCGACTGTCCACCAGATAACGCAGACTACCAAAGGTAATCCACGTGCTCTGTTGGAATCCGGCGTAAGCCGAAAGATCCGCCGGCGAGTGCTCGACGTACTCGAGGAAGCCGGTGTAGATCGACTCCCTCGCGCTGATGGTGTTGTTGGTTGCGGGTGAGGCCGGCATGATCACGACTCCAGCGATCTGTTCTTTCCCACAGACGGCGCCAATTGACGAGCTTGTGACTCGGCAAATCCCTAGGTCGAATACCCCGGGTTGATTGAAGGAGAAAGAGAGAGATCAGGCTGGTGAACACGACGGCTAACAGGGGGCGATTTTACCCAGGTTCGGCCCCTTGAGTTGAGGTAAAGACCTACTCCTGCTTGTCTGGAATTATCGATTGGTGGCTACAATGCGATGTTCAATGATTCGATGCCCTAGACGGCGCACCCTCCCGGCCTTTATACTACAGGCCGGGTCTCGGGTGGACGGTGCGGATTGCACGTACAAGATAAGGAAAGCATCACCGACCTAAGTCGACTACTTGTGCCACACGGTGTCCTTCTTGGGCTTCACTGGGCCTTCATTGGCGTGACCCAGGTACCACCACCGTGGGGGACCCGAAAGGTAGCCCCACGACAGATATATTTCAAGACATTTTTATGTTAGTACAAAAAGTTTCACAAAAAAACATTTTCTATAACCTGTGCAAAAAAGACAAATCCGGACGCTTCAAAATGATTTTGTACGAGACATTTTTTTTTCTTTTTTGCATAGGTCACAATAATGTTTTTTTCTCCACAATTTTTTTTTGTGCTGACATAAAATGTTCTGATGTATATCCGAATTTTTTCTGGAATTTTTTGACATTTTGAAAAAAATAAAAAATGTTTTAAATAACTGGTGCATATGAATATATGAGCCAAAACGATGTGTTCAATTATATTGCATTTTCTTGCTCAACCCAAAAGCTAGTGTAATTACATTCGGAAATCCATATCGGGTCATAGGTGTAGATGCACCCACTGCTCAATTTTTTTAAAAAAAATGTTAAAAAATTCAAAATAAAAAATTTCGGATATACTTCAAGACATTTTATGTTAGTACAAAAAGTTTCACGAAAAAAGCATTTTCTGTAATTTTGTCTTTTTTGCACAGTTCATAATAAATTTTTTCTCCACAATTTTTTTTGCTGACACAAAATGTTCTGATGTATATCCGAATTTTTTCTGGATTTTTTTGACATTTTGAAAATGTTTAAATAACTGGTGCATATGCATATATGAGCCAAAACGCTGTGTTCAATTATATTGCATTTTCTTGCTCAACCCAGAAGCAAAGAGAGCAGAGCAGCAATGGTCGTCGATGGCTACACGCCAACGCCACCCATCTCTCTTCTTCCATGGAAAAATATCAGCGTCTGGGCCCACCTGTCATCCACAGCAGTGCCGTGGAGAAGCCATTTATTTAACTCGCGCGAAGAGGAGCGCGCGTGGCGCGTTGGCAAGCCCAGCAGTGGCTGGCTGCGCACTCGTGAGTCGACTCCCCGGGAGCGAATTTAGCGAGTGTCTCACCCGTGGTACTGTTCACCAGGAACAGTACACTCGTCACTGTTCATTAGGAACAGTATTCTTGCGCCTCCCTTGCACGTTTGTGTCACAACTGTCAGAACTCAAAACGTGCGTGCTCCGTGTGTAGTTGTAGGTCTAGCTTGTATACTAGGGGTGTGCGTGCGTGTGGTGTGTGTGTGGTGTGTGTTGGTACATGAGTTCAGATACTGCAACTGTACCACCGATCGAGAGGATTCAAAGAAAAAACTCGTGCGAAATAAAATAAAATAAAATCCCGCAACCAAAAAAAAAATTCACTTCACACGTGGAATCTTGCTATCCTCCGGCGATGGCCGCCGGTCTCCTCCTCGGCGGTGCCACCGCCGTGTGCCGCTCGCGCCTCCACCTCTGCAGTTGGGTCCCGAGGCCTGATACGTCTCCAACTTATCTATAATTTTTGATGTTCCATGCTTGTTTTATACCAATTGCTACATGTTTTGCATCTACTTTATGTCACTTTTATACATTTTTCGGGACTAACCTATTAACAAGATGCCGAAGTGCCAGTTCCTTTTTTCTGCTGTTTTTGTATTCCAGAAAAGCTAGTCTGGAAATATTCTCGGAATTGGACGAAACTTCACGGACATCCCTATTTTCCCAGAAGGCACCAGAAGTAGCAAAGAAGCAACGGAGAGGAGCCACAGGGGCCCCACACGCCATGAGGGCGCGGGTGCCCCCTTGGCCGCGCCCTCATACGGTGTGGGCCCCACGGGGCTCGCCAGCCGCCGCTCTTTCGCCTACTTATTCCCCCCGAGAAAATAACCCTAGACACCCGAGCCATTATCCACGAAAAGTTCCAGAGACGCCGCCGCCGTCAACCCTAGCTCGGGAGGGTTCAGAACCTCTTCCCGGCACCCTGCCGGAGAGGGGAATCGTCACCGGAGGCTTCTACATCGCCATGCCTGCCTCCGAAGTGATGCGTGAGTAGTTCATCCTTGGACTACGGGTCCACAGCAGTAGCTAGATGGTTGTCTCTCCTATTTGTGCCATCATGTTTAGATCTTGTGAGCTGCCCTACATGATCAAGGTCATATTATTGTAATGCTACGTGTTGTGTTTGCTGGGATCCGATGAATATTGAATATTATGTCAAGTTGATTATCAATCTATGCCCTATGTTATTTATGATCTTGCATGCTCTCCGTTGCTAGTAGATGATTTGGACAAGTAGATGCTTGTGACTCTAAGAGGGAGTATTTATGCTAGATAGTGGGTTCATGCCTCCATTAAATCTGGGACAGTGACAGAAAGTTCTAAGGTTGTGGATGTGTTGTTGCCACTAGGGATAACCTAACGATGCTATGTCTACGGGCATATGTGTTTGTTTACATTACGCACTTTACTTAATGTGATTATCCGTTGCTTGCAACTTAATACCAACGGGGGACTCGGATGACAACCCGGCGGTGGATTATTAGTCATAGACGCAGTTGGATGACGGTCTATGTATTTTGTCGTAATGCCCAAATTAGATATCATAGTAATCATCATGTCATGTATATGCATTGTTATGCGCTCACTATTTGTCAATTGCCCAGCTGTAATTTGTTTACCCAACATGTTAGATATCTTTATGGAGAGACACCACTAGTGAACTGTGGACCCCGGTCCAATTCCTTTACATTGATTAAACCATAAACTGCAAACTGTTCCTTTTTCATTCGCTGCAACTTAATACTCATTTTCCACACGAGACGTTTAATCCTTTGTTTTCAGCAAGCCGGTGAGATTGACAACCTCACTGTTTCGTTGGGGCAAAGTTCTGTGATTGTGTTGTGTGCAGGTCCACGTCAGCGCCGGAATCCCTGGTGTTGCGCCGCATCATATTTCGCCGTTGACAACCTTCTGAAGAATCGTTACTCCTACTGGTTCAATAAACCTTGGTTTCAAACTGAGGGAAAACTTGCTGCTGAACTGCATCATACCTTCCTCTTGGGGTCTCCCAACGAGCGTGTGATTCACGTCATCAAGGCCCCTGCGTCCGCGCCACCTCCCACGCGGCCGCGCCCGGCGTGTGCCAGCAAGGTTCGCGGCCTCCGCCTCGGGCGGCGGCGGCGGCTGGGGGGAGTACAAGTCGGAGGAGGAGGAGCGTAGGGAGCGGGAGGCGGAGACTCGGCGGCGGCTGAAGGAGGCGGAGGAGATGGACGAGCTGGAGCGCACCGCCGAGGAGCTGCAGAGCCGGGCCTCCGCTGACGACGAGTCCGACGAGTCTCTCTTTTTTTCCTTTCAGGCAGGAAATCACGATGGTCATACATGCCTTTCTTTCAAGTGTCAGCATCAAGAAACTTGTGTCCCTCTTCTTCCCCTTGTTCATCTTGTATGCCATCGGCGGCCTCGGAACGGGCACCATAATGGTGTTATGTGCAATTTCCTCTTTGACATAAGAATGGGGTCACCGTGCCTACGAGATGATGATTCCATGTTGTGTTGTCGAAGACGTGATCCATCAATCCATCATGCCGAAGTTTACAAGCCTCAAGTCATCGAGAGAAATCCCCAGACAAGAGGATAAACCGTATACGTCGTTGAACATCTACCAGTTACAACTCACCATGCCATTGTTAAGATATTTGTTAGACTCATGTACAATCTAAGATATGTATGAATATATTTAAACATACTTCACAATAGCTACAAACATGTCTACATCTAAGTGCATAACACCGATTGTGTAATATCATCCCAAGAATTAACTTGCTGGGAATTAGCACACATGTCTACATCGGGAGAGATCCCCAGACAAGAGCATAAACCGTGTCTTGATCAGGTTTTCAAACAAAAAATAAGTTATAAATCAATAAATTCGCATGCCAATCGAGGGAATCATCACATGCACAATTACATCTTATATATGTTTATAGTTTGTACGATAAGTGTATCTTACAACTCTTCATGTGATCAAAGAATCTACGCTTCAAAACAATTTGGAAGCCATGGTGCTTCCGAGTCACTGAAAATCATGCGGACTTTTTAGGGAAAACAAATTAACTAGTTTGAATGAATCACAATAAGTAGATCAAATGTCGTTTTGTAAAGATAGAGCGAGAATGTATAAATGATTAGTTATGAGAAAATATAGCCACAAAATTAAGTAAGTTTAAAGTATAAAAAATTAGTATAAAATTATATTTAACTAAATTGATTAGTATTTGAGCATGCAAGACGAACCCTAATCAAGTACATTCCTCTCACCATCAACCACGCATTATCGCAGACATTAAAAGTACAAAACCAATAACATGTAATTTTACAAATATAGGCGTTCAAAAGCAAGAATCATGTTTGTCATCTTTGGTGATAATCCATATTTAGAGAAAAAAATAACCATTTGTTCATCGGTGAATGCTTCATATGCCAATGTAAAAATCTAAACTTTCAGATGTCCTCACGTCCTAACAACTATCATAAACAGTGTTAAGATATTTCAACTAATTACAATAGTTGAGATGTATAAAATTAATTTATGAAAATAAACTTTTTGGTAGAGAGTCGGGCCATGTGGAAAGGAAATGCATATATAATCAAGCAAACACCTGATTGTGTGTGCGAAAGCATATATAATCATTCACCGCAAAAAGTGATCTCAACGATATTGTAATTTGCAGGTTGTGTTTTGTGGACTCTGAAACACTCATACACTATCGATCGAAAGCGATATTTTGGCACTTATTCCCGGTGTGAACAATAAAATTGTCAAAAATAATTTTAAAAACAGTTTGTTTTAGTAACATATATGCTCGTGTGTTTGCATGTGTCTGCAAAGTTTCATGAACAAAAGATATGTTGTCTCTCAGGCAAAAAGCCAAAACCAGATGTTCTCAAAAGCATGTTTTGATGCACCAGCTTTGCCTTTTTTTTAAATGACATGGGCATTACATGTCTAAATATTTTTGAAAAAAAATCTTAGCAGGGAGGATGTCATTGTTTCTGCCCGAGAACATATGCTCTTGGAAGCCGATTCGAATATCCAGCTTAAGTGATGTTGGATGGCGACGAATGGCACCGATGCAATTGGGTAGGCCGATTGTTGCATCCTCTTGTTGGTGGTTCGACACACAAGACATTGATGCGGGCGTGTTCACGCTGTTGCGCGGGTGGATCCTGGAGGGAGATGAATTGCGTTGCTGGAGTTGTTACATCCTCCACGGAAGCTGAATGGCCAGCATGTGTTGCATCCTCGAGGAGACGAACAGTGTCATGCGTGGTTACATCCTTTCATTGGGAGAGGATGGTGCCGCTGCCGGGGTTGCATCCTCCGTCTAGTGGGTGACGCGGTTGCAAGGTGGATGCACATTGAGTTTGTCGGGGAAGTGCGGAGGAAGGGTAGTGACTTGGTGTGTTGGATGTTTGGATCATGGGTTCGCAGTTGAGACCACCGGCGAAGCCATACTCTGGCTATGGACGGAGTTGTCGATGGCAACGCCTACGGACGTCGCTCGCTTGTTGGAGGCATAAATGTAGTTGTTCCCAGCTTGCCTTTTCCGACGTGCTCCGGGGGAAACCCTTGATCTACTCTTCTAGATCGGATGATGGTTGCGCTTTTCAGCGTCGCATTTTCTCTTGAGGGCATCTTCTGAAGTTGTATTCGGTCGGAGTGACCTGTGACTCGCTAGGTTGTGTGTTGTAAGGTTTTTTGATCCGGTTTTCCTTATAAACTAGACCGACCTTCTACCTATTCGATGAATTTCGGCTGTGTGCATCTTTATTATGCATGGACTGGGTGTAATGCTTAATTTTTTTAAGTAATAACACTCCCTTTATCGAAAAAAACCTATCCAATGAATTTAGCGGTGATCATGCTAACATTAAAAATTCCTTAAAAGCATTTCATGTATCCACGTAGTTATAGTGGTGTTGCATTTTCCAAAAAAATGAAGCTAGTGTAGCAAGTGTAATTACATTGCATTTTTTTGCTCAAACCAAAAGCAAAGAGAGTCTGTTGAAGAAAGCAAAGAGAGCAGCAATGGTCGTCGATGGCTACAAGCAATGGTCGTCGATGGCTACACGCCAGCGCCACCCATCTCTCTTCTTCCTTGGAAAAATATCAGCGCCTGGGCCCACCTGTCATCCACAGCAGTGCCGTGGCAAAGCCATTTAACTCGCGCGAAATAAAATCATCCAGGAGAATTTTACTTCACACGTGGAATCCTGCCCTCCTCCAGCGATGGCCGCCGGTCTCCTCCTCGGCGACGCCACCGCGGCCCACCTCGCCGTGTGCCGGCCGCGCCTCCACCTCTGCAGCTGGGCCCCGAGGCCCCTGCGCCCGCACCACGGCCGCGCCCGGCGCCTTCCTGCCAGGTTCGCCGCCTCCGCTTCGGGCGGCGGCGGCGGCTGGGGGGAGTACAAGTCGGAGGAGGAGGAGCGGAGGGAGCGGGAGGCGGAGATGAGGCGGCGGCTGAAGGAGGCGGAGGAGATGGACGAGCTGGAGCGCACCGCCGAGGAGCTGCAGAGCCGGGCCTCCGCCGACGACGAGTCCGAGGAGGAGAAGCGCGACCGCGTCCGCCGCGAGCTCCAGAAGGTCCCCAATCACTCCCCGCCATACTCATCTCGTCTCGTGGTAGCCTGCCTAGTACTCACTGCGCCACACTGACAGAGTGACAAACACCGACACTGATGCACTGCCACTGCAGGATCAGACGAAGCTACACATTACTAGCTGGTTACTTCTTGCAATTTGTCTGTCTCTCATTCTTACCTAGGCGGTGCTAGAATTTGCTATTCGGAGAAGATGGGGAAGGTGATTGATTATCTAGGGGTGTGTGTTTGCAGGTGGCGAAGGAGCAGGCCGAGAGGAGGGCGACGGCGAAGCAGATGTTTGATATGGGGCAGAAGGCCTACTGGAAAGGGATGTACGGCCGCTCAATCGAGTTCTTGGAGGCCGCACTCACCATCATTCGCCCCTCATCGCTCCTTGGTGGCGAGGTAGTATCTATGTTGCGCATTTGCACATGTCATGCTATTGGTATGAGATCCATAGTCACAGGGATGTGCCGAATGACTCTGCATAAGTCGTGCTAGAAAGAATATGGATGCCCATGCTAAGGAACGTGTTAATTGTTAGCACTGCCAGTATCTTGTGCTGCTTATGTTCTACATGATGAGCGGCATCAGATGCATCCTGCTAAATGTACTCAAGTTTTAGTGAGTTAATTAAGGATGAAACCAGCGCCATTTATAATAAACAAGAATATAGGTAGAGGCATGGAGAACCATGAACTCTTAGGAAATTTCACAAATGATTACATATAGGGATGCGGATGCCAAGAGTATAATGATGTTTGTTATAGTTATAGACACTTTGAATGCCCTGCAGGTAAGTATGGTGTAGATGGACTTAGTAGCCACAACCTATTAGAAACACCAGCTATTTACAATGAGAATTGAAATTATTCTTCATAGTGGGCATGACAAATTGGCAGATAACATAGGAAATGTGTCTATGTGCATATATTTGACCAATTTAGCATCGTACTATATGATTGACAAACATATCAGCAGCAGGTACCGCCTGTACAGTTCACTGGTTTCAGTGAGAATCTTGACCATTGTTGTAAACTATGACGAAAGATCCTGTAGTTGCCTTAGTCATATCTACTGCCTGCTCACTTCCAGATTCAAATTTGGCTTGCGATGGCATATGATGCCAATAGGCGACACAAGGATTGCATAGCATTGTACAAACAATTGGAGAAAACACATCCGATGATTAGCATCAGGAAACAGGCAGCTGATTTCCGGTACATCGCCGAGGCACCCAAGTTGAAGATCTCCAACGACGAGGTGGTCACGATACCACAAATCGGATCCAGCTGGGACTGGTTAGTTATCTCTCTAACACTGCACTATTTGCTTTCACCATCTCTATGCCGGACAGCTACTCTGGTTTCTCTGCACGTGTGTAAACCGGTAGTTTTGTTGCTACTACATGACATAGTGTAACAAATGAATTTTTCTGCGGTTGTGAGCATCTCCAAAGTCTCAAATCCAACTTCCATAGAAAAATAGTTTTGGGTACTGAACATACACAAATGCCTGTTAATTTCGACAGGTCTCATTTTGTAGTTAATCATACGTCTTAGAATTAGTGACGTTTTCTACTCCTAGTTTGAACACTATAACTGGAGTCAGAACCATGACTTACTTCAAAACAGTGTACTCTTCCGTTTGATACTAAGGAAAATTGTCTGTCAGTTAGTTTCACTAGATTAATCTAAGGCATCACGTGTCATCGCATTAATCAGGTACGCCGGAACGTGGAGCGACAAAATCGAGGAGCAAGAGGACAAGAAAAGAAAGATGGTGGCCGCCAGCAGCCAACCTGAGCCTTCGGAGAACATCTTCGGCAATCTGTTTCTCCTGCGACCGCCAACTGAATGGAAAAAGAGCGATTGGGGAATCATCACCCCGTGGATCGTGTTAATTGGGACAGCGTTATATCTTCAGAGATGAGCAACTCGTGGCAACTCTTTAGTGAACAATTGACACTCTGGCAACACGGTGATCCTCCATTGTTGTGGGCGCGAAAACAGGGACATGTAGCAAGGGATGTATCGGCGCTGGCGAATTGCATTTGTTATTTTAGTTGTGCTATCCAGTAACGCTATACATATTCTCTTGTGTGCTGGCATGGCCCAGAAGATATGTTCTCCCGCTGAATGTAAATACAAAGTAGAAATGTAACAAAATGCTTACTGTTCTTAATATTGATCTCCAGATTTAGATGATTTGCTTGTAAACTAATGTTGAAGGAAACGTTCTCTTATGATTGTGGTTGGGAAAAAAATCAGCTCAGCGCCATCACAAGTCGCATATAAATTGCAGAAATGTAATCTAATTTGAGCTAGGCCTTTTTTTTCGAAAAGGAATGTAGACTCCGGCCTCTGCACAGATCGGTGAACACAACCATTTATTATTGCCAAGTATTACTTGGTAGAGGCAAATTTTACGCCAAAGAGAAATACCAAACCCCCAATAATAATGGACTAATGGCTCCCTAGCTACATGGAGTCCTTTTTTGAAAAAATCGAAAATGACTTTTTAAAAGTTAAAAAAAATCGAGAAACAATCCCAGGTATAGATGATGATGTGATTTTTTTTAGATCGAAATACGTTATATTGTGGGTTGGGAAAAAATGACAAACGTGTGGATATGTGTGGTGAAAAGTACACAGTTTCAAAAACTTGAAATTTTCCCCATTTTTCTTTTTTTTGCAGCCCACAATACAACGAATATTGAGTTCAAATTTTACATGATTATAGATCAAGACATTATCTACATCTGGGTTCTTTTTATCGATTTTTGAAACTTGAAAGTGTCGATTTCAATATTTTCAAAAAGAGCTATGTGTATCTCGGGAGTCATTTGCAGTTTCCGCACTTATGCTAATACTATTATTAGACCGCCAACCTTATTGGTTGAAGATACCGCGTGCAACCATCTCACGGTGGCTGTGCCCCGAGTCGACTGTAGCCCACTCATCACAACGTTAAGGTACCATTGGTTTCAAAATTGCCCCATTAGAAAGGAACCATGAGGATTTTTTTTTAATCTTAGCGGTACCATTGGTTTCAAAATAAACTCATTGCAAAAGCTAAGTCCATGGTTTACGATGCGTCCAAAATATGCGCATATTTATTCATGTTTTAACAACATATTTGTCATGAAAATAACAATATATCACGGTGTACCTGCCACTAACCGTTATTGTGCAAAATACTTTGCAAATCCCCTTGTGATTTGTTTTCTTCCAGTGAAGGAAGATATTCAGGATGTTATACGGGTGCCGCCATTATCGAATTGTAAAAGCGAGAATATGCTATGGCGTAAGACAAAAAAATAAAATACAAATAATCAAATCTTTATTATATTTTTATTAGTGGTAATTTCAGTTTCATGGTTTAGTGATGGCCATGACAACCAAGGCCATTGATATTTACGTAGGTAATTTTTTTTTTTGAGAACAATTTACTTAGGTATTGAAAGCCAGTTACCTTTACACTGGACTGGGCCGGTGGACAGCAACAGCCTGGCCCAAGCGCGCGAAGAAATTTCTCCGGCCCAGTCCAGTAACAACAAGATGGGCTCCGGCCGATTCGAAACAAGGGGAGGGGAAAGCCAAGGAAGCAGGAATGGCGGCGGCGGCGGCGGCGGCGAACCTGTACGAGGAGCTGCGCAGGAGGCAGGTGGAGGAGAACAGTGTCAGGACCCGATGGTCGCTGACATCTTGTTTGGTAGAAGGGGAAGAAGGGGAGCCGATGCTCAGAGGCTAGCAACTAATAAGAACAGATAAATACGGAAGGGGAAAACTAGATAGGAAAATAAAATTAGGGTTTCTATTAGCTTGATCCTCCCGACCTCCCCACCTGCCCTTTATATCGAAAGGCAGGCTCAAGCTATTACAATCTTACCCTTAGTCCTGGGTTTTACAAAAGATAAAGCACTGGATACAAATGTAAAGTAACTAGGCTTGATCTCGGCCGTTCAGAAGGACGAAGCGTCAACTATCATAGCTGTTCCTGTATCTCACAAGGAAAAGGATCATAGGGTCCTGACAGTACCGCCCCCTGAAGACAAGACTTCAAGGCTTGAACTCGGGAAATGTAGCTTGTATGAAGGACGCATCCTCCCAGGTAGCCTCTTCAGGTGACAGGTTCTCCCACTGCACTAACCACTGTGGTACAGCAACATCATAGTCACCAATGGCAGCTTTTCGTGGAACTTGTCTGCGTTGAAGGACCGCAACGGGGGAGATTTTGATTTTGCCGTCAGGAGTCACCAATGGCAGCGTAGAGTTTGGGACTGCTTTTGGACCAAGGTGCCGTTTGAGTTGACTGACATGAAAGACATCGTGCAGTTGGTTACCTTCAGGCAACTGGAGTTGATAAGCTACCAGACCAATTTTCTTCAAAATTCTAAAAGGTCCATACCATTTGGATGTCAGTTTCAGGGAATTGCGCAATCCCAGTGAAGTTTCCCTGTAAGGCTGCATTTTTAAATAGACCATATCTCCAACTGAGAAAGTTCTGTCAGTCCTGTTGGCGTCGGCAAATTTTTTCATGCGTTGCTGAGCCGTTGCCAGATTCTGTTGCAAAATCTTGACCATGTGTTCTTTCTCAGCTAAGGTTACTTGTGTGTCATTCTGAACATTGCAAGGGACAGATACCTGGTGCAGCAGAGGTGGTTTGTATTCGTAGAGAGCTTCAAAAGGTGACATCTGAATTGAAGTGTGGTAGGAACAGTTGTACCAAAGTTCAGCTGCTGGAATCCATTGGGCCCAATTTTTTGGTTCCTGGAAGACCATGGATCTGAGGTACTGTTCAAGACACTGGTTTACTCTCTCGGTTTGACCATCTGATTCAGGGTGGTGTGAAGTGCTGAGGTTCAGGGAAGTATTTGTAGCTGCAAAGATTGCTTTCCATAAAGCACTTGTGAAAATTGTGTCTCTATCACTGACAATACTTGATGGTGGGCCATGCAGTTTGACTATGTTGTCCATGAACAGATTTACCACTGTTTGTACTGTGTAAGGATGGGACAGAGGCAAGAAATGTGCATATTTTGTTAGGCGATCAACCACCACCAGTATGACATCTTTGCCTTTTGATTTTGGGAGGCCAGAGATGAAATCCATACTAATATCAGTCCATTTGTTTTGTGGCACTGGTAGGGGATTTAGAAGTCCAGGATATTGGACCTTCTCTGATTTAGATATCTGACAGATGGGACACTCTGCAATTAGCTGGGCTGTGAATTTCTTGAGACCAGGCCAATAGAAAAGCTGTTGCAGTCTATGTAGAGTTACTCTGTTTCCTGAGTGGCCCCCAATTGGAGAAGAATGCAGACTATGAAAAAGTTTAACTTTCAGGTCAGTGGAGTTGCCGATGTAGATTCTTCCCTTGTAACGAATTATTCCTGACTGAACTGTGAAATTTGGGTTGCTTGTATTATTGATGGTCAGTTCTTGCAGCAACTTGATACAGTGTTCATCCTGTTTGTATGAATCCTCTACTTCTGTCATCCATGCTGGGATTACTCTTGTCAGGACCTTGCATGTATCAGGGGAGTCCCATGATTGGCCAACAACTGGTATGGTAGAATCTGAGAACTGCCTAGATAGAGCATCAGCAGCTGTGTTCTCTTTTCCCTTCTTGTATTCGATTTTGTAATCGAATTCAAGCAGTTTTAGCATTAGTTTATGCTGAATTCCTTCTAGGAGACGCTGGCTGCCCAAATATTTGAGGCTGTGTTGATCTGTTCTGATGATAACTTGGTTTCCAAGGAAGTAGTGCCGCCATTGTTTGAGGGCTAAAAGAATTGCTAGAGCCTCCTTTTCATATATTGATTGTGTCTGTGCTTTAGGACCTAGACTCTTGCTGAAATAAGCCAGTGGCTTGTTTTGTTGCATGAGAACTGCCCCAACACCTTGCTGGCAAGCATCAGTTTCCAGTATGAAAGCTTGTGAGAAATCTGGGAGTGCCAGCACTGGGGGAGAAGACATGACTTGCTTTAATTTATCAAAAGCTCTTTGTTGCTCAGGGCCCCAATGGAAGTTGTCTTTTTTCAGTGCCAAGTATAGTGGTTGGCAGATGAGGGCATAGTCAGCAATAAACCGCCTGTAATATCCAGTCAGTCCCAGTACTCCTCTGAGTTTCTTTATGTTTGTGGGAACTGGCCACTGTTGAATAGCTACCAGTTTTGCTGGATCAGTAGCTATCCCTTTGCCTGAAATAATGTAGCCAAGGTATTCAACCTGTCCCTGTCCGAATGAGCACTTACTCATCTTGGCCTTCAAGTTGTTTTGCCTCAGTATTTGCAACACTGACTGTAAATGTTTCTTGTGTTCTTGGATGGATGGGCTATACACCAGTATGTCGTCGAAGAAGACCAGGACAAATTTCCTTAAGCAATTTGAGAAGATGGAATTCATCAACTCCTGGAAGGTGGCTGGGGCATTGCTGAGCCCAAAGGGCATGACAAGGTATTCATAGTGCCCCATGTGAGTGGAGAAAGCTGTTTTAGGCACATCATCAACTTTCATTCGTATTTGATGATACCCTGATCTGAGATCTAGCTTGGAGAAAACTGTTGCTCCATGTAACTCATCCAGCAAATCCTCTATCACAGGTATTGGGAACCTGTTTTTGATTGTGAGATCATTTAGGTTACGATAATCCACACATAGTCGCCAAGATTTGTCTTTCTTTTTAACCAATATGATGGGTGATGAAAAGGGGCTGCAACTGGGTCTGATCTCTTTATTGGCCAGCATTTGTTTGATAAGAGCCTCCACTGTGTTCTTCTGGCTCTGTGACATCCTGTAGGGACGAATGTTTGGTGGTTTTGCACCTGGTAACAGGGGAATTCTGTGGTCTGCTTCTCTTTGAGGTGGCAGCCCAGTAGGTTTTTGGAAAATGTCTTGAAATTGGGACAATAAATCTGACAGGGTATCTGGGACAGCAGATTTGTTGTCCTCTTGCTGTTGGTCAACATCTTCAACTGCAGATAGGAGGATATATCCAGAAGCTCCCTGGGCCAAGAGTTGAGCACATTCATCTGAGGAAATAAGCAAGTCTGAGGATGGGACAAGGTGATCTTGAAAGGTTATGGATTTGCCATCACATTGCATAGTAAGTTGTCTTGCAAGAAAATCAAAGGTCACTGGGTTGTGGTTTTTAAACCAATTGACTCCTAATATTACTTCAGATCCTTGGAGCTCCAATATCCTGAAATCAGTTGTGAATGTGTGGCCTTGAATGGAGAAAGTGCAGTTATAGGCTATGGCCTCAGATGTGAGTTGTCCTCCTCCAGCAACTACCACTTTCCTCACTGGACTTGGAGTGAGCTTGATATTGTTTTTGACTGCGAAAGCATAGTCCATGAAGGTGTTAGTACTGCCGGTATCTGCCAATGCTAGAGCTTTATTTCCACGGAAGGATAGCAAGAGTGAAATGGTGGAGTCACTGGGGGTTCCTATATAAGCTGCAGCTGAGATCAGCATGAGGTTGTCTGCTGGATTTTGTTGTTGGCCAGGTAGTTGTGGTGCTTGTTCAAGTGCCACCTGGTCGTCAGCTTGCTGTCCTACTGGTTCATCTTCTGCTTCTTCATCCGAATTGCCTTGCATTTGAATCATGTGCAAAGCACGTTGCATTGGTTGACATCTGTGGCCCAAGGTCCAGTTCTCTGGGCAATACCAACATTTTCTCGGTTCCCTAACTCTGTCAACTGGTGCTCTTGGACGAGCTTCACGACCTGGGTTAAGCCTGACCTGTTGATTCTGGTTTGGTGCAAGGACAGGTGCTCGTCGAATGGATGACAGATATGATTTTTCATACTGGCGGGCATACCAGTAAGCTATGAGCAGGGAGGTTGGGCGCTGACAATGGACTGTGTGTTTAATGTTGTCCTTGAGTCCACTGACAAATCGATCAACAAAGAAATCCTGAGGTAAATAAGTCCTTTCCCGCTTCATTGCTGTCATCCAGTTCTCATATTCATTGATGTACTTGTCGACAGTTGTCTGTTGTTTCAGCTGTTGCAACTGGTCCATTGGATCAACAGCTTGGTCATCTGGGAATCGTTGTATGAGGACATGACAGAGTTCCTGCCAGGACAAGGTCTGCAAACTTAAGCCAGCACTGTTAAGCCACGTTTTTGCTTGTCCTCTGATATGGGAAAAACCCCAGCGAGCTTGTTGATCGGGGGTGATACCGACAAGATTGAATATGTCCTCACATTCTAACATCCAAGCACGAGGTCCTGAGCCGGTGAAGATTGGCAATTCGACATGTGGCATTCGCAACTGCAGTTCAGCATATCGAGGAGGGTGTGGGTGATCTTGGGGTGGGGGAGTGGTGTGTTGGGGTGGGTAATTTTGTGTGTTGTAAGGGTGTTGGTATTGATATGCAGGTGGGTGAAAGGATTGGCTGGGTTGCTGGTAGTTGTTTTGGTGGGCTGGGTGGTGTTGTCCTGCGAAAGGTGAGGAATTTGGTGCTTGGTATAGGTGCGGTTGGGAAGTAGGGTTGGTGTTTTGGTAGAATTGAGCTGGAGCTGCAGTGGATGTTGTGATGGGAGGGGTATTGGTGAACTGTTGGTTGGGTGGGAAATTCTGTCGAACACCTTGGGAGTGGTTTGGTGAGGGTGGGAGGGGAAGTTGTTCTGGGGTGAGATTTCCCAAATTCGGGGGAAAGGGTGGGTTTTTGTTGAGTTGGCGTTGGGCTGAGGGGGGAATGGCTTCAGCGATGGGGGAAAGGGAGTGAGGCTGGAGAGGAGGTGGGGTGGAAAAACGGTGATCTTGGGTGTGAAGTGGAACGCTACCTGTACCAGGACGATCCCTCGCTGCGAGGCGTGAAATATCCGACGCCATAGCAGTCATCATGGTCGAGATGTTGGCGATCTCACCATGGAGTGTGGCGAACTCGGCGGTTGTATCTGCTTGGTGCTGATCGAGCCTGCGGCCGATGGTGATAACCTCACGAGGGAGACAATCACGGATGGCCTCCTCCTCTTGATCTGCTACGGCTGCCACAGCAGCGATTTTCTCCAGATCTTCTGCCGTGGGCTGGCGTTCACGGGATCGGGAACGAGAGCTCCGGCTCGACGGCATCTTGCTCTTGCGATGTTGAGGGGGATTTTACCACCAGATCCGGCGAACTGGGAACCTCTGGAAGCGACCGATCAAGAAGGGAGGGAAAGGGAGGGAGATCGAGGTCTCGCTCTGATACCACCGTGTCAGGACCCGATGGTCGCTGACATCTTGTTTGGTAGAAGGGGAAGAAGGGGAGCCGATGCTCAGAGGCTAGCAACTAATAAGAACAGATAAATACGGAAGGGGAAAACTAGATAGGAAAATAAAATTAGGGTTTCTATTAGCTTGATCCTCCCGACCTCCCCACCTGCCCTTTATATCGAAAGGCAGGCTCAAGCTATTACAATCTTACCCTTAGTCCTGAGTTTTACAAAAGATAAAGCACTGGATACAAATGTAAAGTAACTAGGCTTGATCTCGGCCGTTCAGAAGGACGAAGCGTCAACTATCATAGCTGTTCCTGTATCTCACAAGGAAAAGGATCATAGGGTCCTGACAAACAAGCGCAAGATCGACGAGCTGCGGCTGCTCACCCTCTCCGCCGCCGTCTTCCCCCCGGTCAGATGATCGGCCTTAATTCCTCCCTCCGTCACCAAAGGTTGAGGTCTGCGCCATCGTTGCTTGCTTACCCTCTCTGCCTGTCTGGTTTGCAGACCAAGCCGCCGCGGAATCCGAGGAGGCCGCGGAATCCGAAGCTGGACGCGCCGATCCGGCGGTCCGGCCGCATC
Organism: Puccinellia tenuiflora; assembly: GCA_012064385.1. Lineage (NCBI taxonomy): Eukaryota > Viridiplantae > Streptophyta > Magnoliopsida > Poales > Poaceae > Puccinellia > Puccinellia tenuiflora. The sequence goes on from QRDG01000092.1 coordinate 671,269, forward strand.
GCCGACCTCCCAGAGCAGCCAGTTTACCCCACTCCAAAGGCGCGTCGCTCGAATCTCAGGGCAGTCCCAGCGTACGCAATCACCTTCGTCATCCCCATGTCCCGCGATTCTGCACCGAAAAACAATCGCCTGGTATGGAAATTCTAGTTACTCCGTAGTAATGACTGACTAATGTACTACTAGTACTTATTAGGGAATTTTGGATAACCTTGCCACACGATGCAACTAGCAAGCGTCTTGAATTGTAAATATTATGTTTCCTCTTCAGCAAAAGGGGTATACAATGTTTGCTTAATATCACACACCCTTTGCACTGATGAATGCATATAGTTAACCAACCTTGCATAGTTGAGCCAACAAAAATAACAGAGTTCATACATTCCATGCTTGCCATGTTATTTAAACTTATTATGCCCCATTTATGATTCCTTGTTTTTACTTAATTGGAAGGGAAAAAAATCTGAAAGGTTGTTTGTCATAAGAGTTGCTCCCTCCTCGTACTCTCTCTTACGATACCTCTCTCGGTGAATAATCTGAAGCCATCATTACAAGGGAAGGGCCCCACGATGGCACACACTAGCTAGCTACATGATTGTGTGAGGCACGTACGGAATGGCCTAGACGGCCCATCGATCCATCATCTCGATCCATCCAGCCCGGTCCACCGCCCAACATCTTTACACCCACAGCTGTTGTATCACGATGCTACTATTACCCAGCAGCTTAATTGCTAGGCTCACAGTAAAGAACGGCACCGTCCACACACAATGCGTGTGTTTTTTTTTTTTTTTTTGAGAATACAATGCGTGTGTTTTCTCGTGACTGCATGTCACGCAGGTTTTATGCGGGAAGGGCCGGAGGACCACGGCCGTCCTGCTCCTCCTACTCCCTCTTGCAATACCTTTCTCGTGACTGCATGTTACGCAGGTTTTAGGCAAGTAAATATTTATGCCTTGGATATAAAATCGGCGGCCATAGCCCAGGGAAGCTCCGGAGCTTGTTTCACGGCCGGAAGAACAATGGCCAAGAAACCCCTCCGATACGGCGTGGTCGGTACTGCACTTTGTTTCGCAGCCATATTGCATGATTCCTTGTCTTCTAAATTGCGTCTTGTCGCAGGTGGACGCCTTCGCGGCGGAGGCGTTCAAGGGCAACCCGGCCGCGGTGTGCCTCCTGGAGAACGCCGCCATGGCCACGGACGAGCGGTGGCTGCAGGCCGTCGCCGCCGAGTTCAACCTCCCCATGACCGCCTTCCTCCTCCGCGACGGCACCGCCCCGCGGTTCCAGCTCCGATGGTTCACCCCCATCACGGAGGTACATACCCGGCCAGACCATCCACCTCCGAACCAGGTCATTCTTCTCTTGAATTAATGTATCATGACGCCGCCGTTCCAGGTCGCGCTCTGCGGCCACGCGACGCTGGCCTCCGCGCATTTCCTCTTGACCTCCGTCCTCGCGGACCACGACTCGGTGGTCGAGTTCGCGACCAGGTCCGGGATTCTCACCGCCAAGAAGGTTCCTGCACAAGAGGGCGTCTCCGGTGAGGGGAAGCTGTTCATCGAGCTGGACTTCCCCATGATTGGCCTTATCGAGTGCCCCAACGGCGAGCTGCCGTCCATCCCCAAGACCTTGAACGGGGCTTCCATCGTTAGCGTCCACAAGTCGGCGACCCCTGGTGACCTTATTGTAAACTCCTCTCAAACTTGTAGCTTGAGTGTCAACATTTCAATTCGCATTGCTTTCGAATCCTGGCAATTAACTTCCCAACCAAACATGCGTGGAAAATTTCAAGATGAAAGTTAATGTGAAAGAACCATTTAGTGATCATTTTCCTCATCTGTACAAGTATTTGCTTGCGCAGATTTAACTAGGACTTGCAAATAAATGCTCAACAAAGTCTTCAAGTCATGCACTATGTTAGATTAACAGTTGCCTGTGGTTAGATTTTGACTCAACATATAAAATTAAAGATAAAAAATAGAGAGGTGATATAAGTCACCAATGGAGTTTAACTAGTCGTGTTATAGTAACTGACTGAATGAAAACTTTGATCCGGCTTTCAGGTGGAACTCTCCTCGGGAAAAGAAGTTGCCGATATCATTCCTGACATCGATGAAATTGAAAAATGTTCCGGCAGAGGCGTTATCGTTACGGGACCTGCACCTGCCGGATCTGGTTATGACTTTTTCACGCGTTTCTTCTACCCAAAATGCGGCATAGATGAGGTGATGTCATAATCTTAGTCCCAAGCCGTCTACTGAAAGTATATGAATTGCTCAACTTACTATGCAGCATTTACTATTTTAGGGTCAAATACGTATATGAAATTGCCGCATGATATCCTCTGAAGATGTAACTCTGTGACATTTATTGTACGCTTTGTCAGTATTTATATATGCCATAGATTATGCTGTGTTTTCTTCTAGTACAGCATGTCATCAACCCTGAGTCATGTAACAAAAATAACAGATATTGATTTAATGTGAGATCAGAATCCATATGGACTGCATAGACTGAGAATAATCTACCAATTATCTATTTTGCATCATAAAAAATCGTATTCCATTTTGTGAGGCATGCATTACCTTACAAACACAATGACGAAAAAAATAACCTTGTGTAAAACACAACATTGTGAACACGCAAGATGCATTTTCTTATGAATGTTTCTCGCTGGTGCAATGCTGTTTTGACATCCATCCTAGACTCTATTTGGTTTGTGTACTTGTGGCAGCAAACTTCCTCAATACATTGTAACCTTTCTCCATGATCTCTATACTTTGATAGGATCCTGTTTGTGGTAGTGCTCATTGTGTTTTAGCACCCTACTGGGGTGGGAAGCTGGGGAAACAAAAGATGACCGCATTTCAAGTATGTCCTTGCAGTACCGCTTTAATATGTGCTCAATCAACCATCGCGTTTCTTTTGTCAACTTTCAAATTTATCCATATATCATCAGGCATCTCCAAGGGGCGGAATATTATATCTGGAATTGGAAGCTGCAGCGAGGAGAGTGCGGATTCAGGGTGAGGCTGTCACTGTGATGACTGGTACCCTGCTAGCCTAGAGAAATTACAAAAATAATACACTATCGAATGTTGGTTGCACGAAAATGTAAATCAGGATTAGATAGTGCTATTTCTATGGATCTGTGATGTAATACAAGAATCTTGTGCGGAATAAATTAGCAGCTGCTGCGTACATGCTTTGCTAATTATCCGATGTTAGTCATCAACTAATCAGTTCTGACTTGTTTTGTTCTTAATGCACAGAGACTGAAGAATATCTGTAGATAGTATGGCGCTTCTTGGAAATAATTTTATCCAATTGATATTTGCTTTGATTTCTTGTGTCTGTATATAGTAGTGATAAGAAGATCTTTGCTAGAGTTTTCAATAATTTTTTCTTATACACATGGAGTAGCATTTTCTTGAATTTTGACATAGCAAAATTCTTTGGAAAAAGTCTACTTAACCCCCCAACCAATCAAAGGTGGTCTACTTCACCCCCTAAACTATGAAACGGTCTAATCTACCCCCTGAACTTTCTAAAACCGTCTATTTTACCCCCCAGGCGGTTTTCAATGGTGGTTTTGCTACAGTTTAGATGGTTTTGACTTTTTTCTTTTTTTCTTTTTATTTCCACTGAATCTTTAAAAAATCATAGTAAATCATAAAAAAATCATAAAAAGGAAAATCTAATTTTATTGGACTTGTAGAGCTAGTCACGTGGAGTCCAACAAAATTAGATTTTCCATTTTATGATTTTCTGTGATTTACTATGATTTTTCTGTGATTTACTATGATTTTTCAAAGATTCAGCGAAAAAAAATAAAAAAAAAAAATCAAAAGCACACGTACTGTAGCAACCCGTCGACACTGTAGCAAAACCACCGTTAAAAACCGCCTGGGGGTAAAATGGACGGTTTTTAAAAGTTTAGGGGGTAAATTAGACCGTTTCATAGTTGAGGGGGTGATGTAGACCATCCTTGATAGGTTGGGGGGTTAAGTAGACTTTTTCCAAAATTCTTTTATGTACAGTTTGATTAAGAAAATATAATCCTTATTTAGGATGTAAGTTAATAAATATGCAACATATTGACACAAAAATGCTTGTGTGTATTTGTCGTACACATGGAGTTGTATTTTGTTCAATTGTAGTAGCAAAATTCTTGTATGTATAATTTAGATGGAGAAAATGTAATGACCTTATTTTGTCTATTAATGTACCAAATACGCATGTTATTAGAAAAAAATAGCTACAGAACAATGAAATAATGATATTTGTGTCTTCTCAGCAATGGAACAAAACATAACAGGCTTCAGGGGCATATAAGTCATTATATAAAGAGGACAGACAATCCATACTAAAATAATCAGAGTTGCCAAACAGTCAGATTATGGTGGTAGCAGATTCTCCTCACAACTGATTCTCAGAGAATCTAGATTCCTACAGAAGTTCCTGTGAAATAATCTGTTCCAAACGGGGCCAACATCCGACAATGAGACCCGCAAGACTTTGGAAAAACCAAACAAAAGCCACGAAGTTTCTGTACCACCTGCCATCTAGGCGTCTCCTTTAAAAGGAGACTGACTAATATACCAGAGGCAGGTCAGTCGGGGGGATGTCAGTCGGGGGGATGTGACTCCGTGGAATCAGTCAATAATGTTGTTTGCAGCACGTCGACATCATCATAACTCGTCACGTACTAGAACACTTCAACGAGCCTCAACTCATACAACGTATACAAAAAGAAAAAGAAAAAAGAGGAGTATACAGAGCCAGGATGCCAAGTAAACTGGGACGGAGGGAGTAGTTTTTAAGAGTGTGGGTGCGATTATTAGGTATACAACAACAAAATAATGATTATCTGATTCACATGCTAGTTTTTTATTTTACTTCGGACCCTTATAATGTCTGTCATGAAGCTTGCCGTTGCGCCTTTCCATGCCATGTCATATAAGGGCTTTGTTACGGTACCCTTTTCATCTCTCAAGAGGTAAAAGGTTAAAAGTTCATCTGGGCCGTTGATTATAGAATAGGGAAAAAAGTTAAAATTTAATTAAGAAAGGAAATCGATTCTGTTCCGCTTCCTCTGCTCGCAAATGATTCTTCGCTCCACCACGCCCCATCCTCCGATTCTTCCGCTGGGTGACCCATTCATACCTTACCGCTGTACTTCGTCATCGGCCGTTGCGCTTCTGCTCGATCAAGGCATTGTCGCAGCTGCTACTCGTCATCACAAATTGAACCATCGTACGCCCCCACGATTGTGCCTTCAGGCACATCGCTGCCTATATATCTGCTCGGCCGTGAAGTGATGTAGTGTGGCGGTGTGATTGTCATGCCGCACGGCAAGGAGGAGCTCAATGAAGTTTGCATGTGTTTTCAATCTCATCACATATGGTACACATTACGTTTCAATCTACGCCAACGTGGTAGCGTGTTCACACGCAAAGATGTGCCACCATCACGTTTGTGCCTTTTATTAAGTCCAGATTGTTAGTTTCGTGGGTGGAACGGTGACCTCTCTCGAGGTCCCGGCTGCATGTTATATAGGCAAGTAAACGCCCCTTGCGTGGCTGTTACAGAGTTGGACTCGTATACGATTGGTGTACTACACCATATCGTATACGATCCTATTACATGTCTAATACCCCCCTTAATCTAGACCTGGGAGAGGTTTAGATTACGCGTAAACTCATTTAGCTTTCTTGGACATAAGACTTTGGTAAAACCATCTGCGACCTGATCCTTGCTTGAGATAAACCTGACATCAAGAAGTTTGTTCGCCACCCTCTCGCGAACAAAGAAAAAATCAATCTCAATATGCTTGGTACGAGCATGAAAAACTGGATTGGCAGACAAGTAGGTGGCACCTAGATTATCACACCAGAGACATGGTTTTTCCTTTATTGTCACACCAAGTTCTCTGACAAGGGATTCAACCCAAATAATCTCAGCAGTGGCATTTGCAAGCGCCTTGTATTCAGCCTCTGTGCTAGAACGTGACACAGTAGGTTGTTTTCGAGCACTACAGGAAATAAGATTAGGGCCAAAAAATATAGCAAAGCCACCAGTGGAGCGTCTGTCATCTAAATCACCTGCCCAGTCTGCATCTGAAAAAGCACCAAGAAGTGTAGAGGAGGACTTCTGAAAGGTAAGACCAACTGTTCTTGTGCCATGAATATACCTAAGAATCCTTTTTACAGCTGTCCAATGGGTTGTAGTGGGAGCATGAAGATACTGACAAACCTTATTAACTGAAAAGGATAGATCAGGTCTTGTTAAGGTCAAGTACTGGAGAGCGCCAACAATACTCCTGTAGCGTGTAACATCCTTAGGGCCGAGGGGCGTGCCATCCTTCAAGGCCAACGTTTCGGTTGTGGACATAGGAGTCGGACAGGAGGTGCAAGCACGCAAACCGACGCGATCCAACAGATCAGTGGCATATTTTGCTTGATTTAAGAGTAACCCATGAGGCTGTTTATGAACCTCAAGTCCTAAGAAAAAACTGAGCTCTCCAAGATCCTTAAGAGCAAATTCTGAACTCAAACTATGGAGAAGGGCTGATATGGCTGTGTCTGAAGAACTCGTCACCACTATGTCATCAACATAAATGAGAAGAAACATTGTGATACCTGACTTTTGAAACAAAAACAGCGAGGTGTCAGCTTTGGATGGGATGAAACCAAGAGTATGAAGCTTGGAGCTGAGACGTGAGTACCAAGCTCGAGGTGCCTGTTTCAAACCATATAAAGCTTTGTCAAGTTTGCAGACATGATGGGGAGTAGCGGAAGACTCAAAACCAGGTGGTTGCTTCATATAAACCTCCTCTTCCAGAACACCATGTAAAAACGCGTTCTTAACATCTAGCTGACGTAAACTCCACCCTCGAGAAACTGAGATAGAGAGAACAAGTCTGATAGTTGCCGCCTTGACAACTGGACTGAACGTATCCTCATAATCTATGACATACCTTTGTTTGAATCCTTTGGCAACAAGACGTGCTTTATACCTGTCAATAGTGCCATCAGCATTTTTCTTGATACGATAAACCCACTTGCATCCAATCACATTTTTGTTAGGGCTTGGTGGCACAAGATGCCAGGTGTTATTTGCAATGAGTGCATCATACTCGTCTTGCATGGCACACTTCCAATTGGAATCATGGAGAGCGTCAGCAACGTTCTTTGGTTCTCCTGAAGTAGTTAGAAAAGCATACCGAACTGTACCATCAGTATATTTTTTTGGATTTGTAATACCTTTGGAGAGTCGTGTGCGAACACCAACAGCAGGAGGTGCTGCAATCTCGGGCGCAGAAGATCCTGGCTGCAGGCCATGCTGCACGTGGTCCAGCAGGGTGTCATTGGCCGACGAATCAGAGGATGCCATGCGGGGGCTGTCGGCATCATCATGGCCGTAATCATGAGGCGCATGCAGCTGGGGCCTGTCGGGTGAGAGCGACCGATGCAGGCGCGGGGACGTGGCGTCGGTGGGCTGGTGCGCGCACGCACCAGACGACAGCGACCGTTGGCGGGTTGTAGGCGTGGCGAGCGGCGACTGGCGCCCATGTGTGCGTGCGGGAGTGCGCGCTGAAGATTCTGCTGCAGGTCCTGATGGCGACGGATCCAAGGGGGATTCCGCAGAAGCAACCCCGGGATCGCCGCTGTCCCCTCTTGTCCTATCTGCAGGACTGAAATCATCATTGGATGTAGTATTTGACTCTGTGTCTTCAGAATTTTGACCAGAATCTGAATCTGAACTTGGAGCAGATACGCCTTCCTGCCATGGAGAAGCCACACGGCCTCGATCCTTGCGTCCCCCTTTGGGACGACGCCCTTGAGGCCGCCCTTGATCCTGGCGTCCTGGCTGCGGCGGCTGCGGCTGCTGAGGAGGACGCGGAGGGCGATATGGCTGCGGCGGCGGGGCATATGGTGCAGGATACGCCATCAGCCCGGGCTGGTAGGGCAGCTGGTATGGCGCATAAACAGGAGCGTAGGCCGGCTGTGGCGGAGCATAGGCCGGCGCCGGTGGTTGGTAGGCCGGTGCCGGTTGTTGGTAGGCCGGTGCCGGTGGTTGGTAAGCCGGCGGCAGTGGTTGGTAGGGCTGCTGCGGGTAGGAAGGAGCATAGGCCTGCTGGGGCGGCTGGTACGGCATATAGGGTGGTCGAGGCGCTGGATGGTGAGCAGCAACGTTGACCGAGGATGAAAAGGAGGCACCAGCTTGACCCGTGTTTTGAAGCATGTTATCACGTGCCTCGCAAGACATCAGCTGAGAGCACATGTCGTTGAGCGACGTAGAGGGAACTGCATTGATGGCAGCAACAAGATTGTTGAAGGAACCATCCAATCCGTTCAAGATGTAGTCCTTTAGTTCATCATCATCAACGGTCTTCCCTGCGGCAGCAAGCTCGGAAGCAAATCCTTTCATCTTGGAGATGTACTGTTGGGCCGAAAGATCGTTCTTCTTTGTGTTGGTGAGAGCACCGCGGATCGTGGAGACCCTCGATTTGGACTGAGACGAGTACAGGTCATGAAGCGCACGCCATACATCAGCGGCATGAACAAGGCCGAAGGTGTGGGGAAGAACGTCCTCAGAGAGCGAATTCACGAGGAAGCTGACGACCTTCTGATCTCTCGTGATCCAATCATCATAGGCTGAGTTGGGTACCTTCACCGTTTTCTTGTTCTCATCCTGAGTTTCCACGAACTCGGCCGGAGCCAGCTCGGATCCCTCCAGGAGACCCATGACACGGGCACCACGGAGCGTGGGCAGCACTTGGGCCTGCCAGTAGAGGAAATTCTCCCTCGTAAGCTTGGTGGCCGGCGGCGCACCGATGGTGGCCACAGCGGAGGTTGTCGACGAAGAAGACATCGTTCCTGGTGGCGTGATCTAGGGTTGCGGGAGTCCTGGTTGTGGCGATCAAGAGATCGAGGTCCTTGGTCCTGGGTCCTGTGTCCTGGAGACGGCGATTACGACGTCGTGGTGTAGCGATCCAAAGACCGAATCCTGGGTCGAGGCGGCGGCGGAGGGGAGGCTCCTGCGGCGGCTAGACGGGAGGAAGGGAGGGGCCGGATACCATGTTAGTTTCATGGGTGGAACGGTGACCTCTCTCGAGGTCCCGGCTGCATGTTATATAGGCAAGTAAACGCCCCTTGCGTGGCTGTTACAGAGTTGGACTCGTATACGATTGGTGTACTACACCATATCGTATACGATCCTATTACATGTCTAATACAGATAACAAAGTGGTACGTTCCGACACGTTTATGATCATTTTACGTAGAAAAATGGCACCTTGTCACGTTTCTGAGTTTGTGTGCGTGAGTATCAATACGGCTCACGTATCTAAACGTTTCTAGGTGAAAATGGAAACGTCCATGAGGTCTCATTGCATCCTGAATTTGTTTCACGTCAAATGGGGGAAAAAAATCAATTTCAATACGTCTCTCAGAGTTTGGTACACGAAAATCTATAAAAGGAGAGCGTGCATATGATGCCGTCACGGGTGAATTTGTTTCACGTCAAACACAATAATTCAACTCCGACCAATAAACATGGAAACAATATCCTAACAATTTTAAAAACAAAATTTCCAGTAATTATGAGAACCTATTACCTCTTAGGAGGTAAAAAGTCCCCGATCTAGTTAAAATGGATGGTACATAGTTATTTCGAGGTACCGTAAAACTGGCCTCATATAAAGATGCTCTCGCCTATGTATACATGTTAGAGTCCCCAAAGGACATCATCACCTCTGTTGCCTTCAGTAAGCAATCAAACCGATCGATGCCCTCTTTCTTTTTCTCTGCTTCTATCTCTTCTTGACCTTCTCTAGCTCGCGCTCTCACTCTCTAGCTCTCCATCCTTCCAACGAGCAAGGCACCGGCCGGAGTAGAAAATATGATTCAAGCGTGCACCGATCCATGCACGGCTGCGTGTTTATATAGAGCTCTCAAGGCTCAACTTGTGTTACAAGTTTACAACAAATCTTAGAGATAAACATAATCTCCGTATACAACAAACCAAACGAACTCTATGTTCTAGAAGTATATCTACAACTTAAGATGGTTTATCCCGACTACTTTCAACACGGACACCTCTGCCTCTCGATCCTCCACCATGCCAAGCCCGCAATGGCGAATCTAGGACTTTAGATTAGGGTATGCCGCTAAAAAATTTCATGTTCAATTCAGTAAATCCACTTTAGCAACTTGGTAATAGTTGTAAAATTAACAACGCGATTTCTTATATATGCACTAAGTAACACGATAACACTTAAATTTATGGATTAAGTTCAAACCATCCACTAAATACAATGTTGAGATTGCCACTCAGGTCTTGTCCACTTAGAGAGGGTTTCACTCAGGTCTTGTCCCGGACAGAGAGGGAAAACAGAGTCTTGTCCACTCAGAGAGGGTTTCACTCTGGTCTTGTCCCGGACAGAGAGGGAAAACGGAGGTGTAGTGTTACGAATGAATGGGGACAGGTGCCCATCAGCCGTCTTGGGTACTATTTATATAGGTGGTGGGAGGAGGATGTTCGCGGTCCTTAAACCGAAATTATACCCGCCAACTATTATACAAAAAGGAGGAAATAAAAATTAATACACACATATACTTTTTATATTGACCTATTTCCACTTGTACCCTAGAATTATTATGAATGCAGAAACAGGGGCGGACATAGGCAATGCAGAGAGGAAAATACGCTTCTTCGGAAAGCGTAAAGGGAGAGAAAAGAGGAGCAGGCCAAATTAACTCTGAATCAGGCCAAGCCCACCATGGGGGAGCGATCTAGGGCCAGCCAGCAGCACATGGGCCAAAGGGGAGGCCGAGGCGGGCAAGCACAGGCGTGCGCGCCCCAGGCGCGGCCGCGCCCTGGCTGCCACCCCTCGGGCCCATTCTCCTCCAAAGGCCCACGACAAGATGACAAACACTGCTGCGGGCTGCACTACCTTCCGCTGCACCAAGACGTGGAGAATTAGTACCACCTTGCTTAGCTAGAGGCTCTCCACTCCCACCATTTACTATATAACAAGGGGCAAGGTTCCCCATGTAACACACCATCACCATCCAAGACACTCATCCATCCAATAAATAAAATACTACATTCTACAATGTAGTCTCTCTCTCTCTCTCTCTACTCTCTCTCTTTCTCTCTCTCCTCTCTCTCTCTTACTTCCACCACTCAAGTATGCACACTTGGGCAAGAGTGAAGGAAGGTCCTCATGTCTAGCTATCTTGCTAGTTAGTATAGGGAGTGGGTGAGTGCAAGAGGAGAGAGATGGGCGACCTTGGCGACCCGCTCTCCTAAGTGCGAGACTCCCGAAGTCCGTCGAGTAGGCGGGATGCCGGAAGTGCCGGACCTTCGGTATCCGGAAGGCCGAAGTACCGGCACTACCGACATCCGCTACCCTTGCACCTCTACGGCGTATTCTCCACTTTCGGTAAGAACGTCGTGATATTCTCTTGATGTATTATCTAAGTGATTTATCATTCATCGAATACTTTACGGGTTTGTTGTCCGTCCTAGTGGCGGAGGGGAGGGTGTATAGGAGCCCTGATAAAGACGGGTAAACCTGGCCAGCACCTAACTCGTAGTACCGGGTGTAGACGTGGTGTCTATACTTGTGTCTACCCTCGTTTACGTTTCACTTCCCACGGTCGAGGGGTAGTCGGATCGGTAGTGACAGCTCGGTCCTTCCTTCGTATTCCCCCACGTTCGGATTTGACGTAGGGTTGATGTCGTCATTGGCTAGCAGACTAGCTGATCTACGATTCCCGAAGTAAAGTATAAGAAGTTGATATCTAACCTCAAGATAAGAACCCTAGAGATATCCTCACTACCCTCAGCTATCCTTCTCTTGCGCCCATAGGGTTGATTAGAATTAAGGCTACCTATGAAAACCGTTCCTTAGCTAAATATAAATAACGATACCCTATAATATCCGGGTGAAATGCTACAACCGTATTTCCATGCGCTTGCGGACTTATTCTGTAAATGCTACAGAATACCACCCGGCGTTTCTGGCAACATTGCTAGGAATGGGTTTTATATCTATTCTTGGTGATTGCGCTAAGAAACGCCAACAAGCATTTCTGGCGCCGTTGCCGGGGAACGGTTGTCATAGTTATATTTAAGTATACCCGTGTATCCTTGAGTGTTATCATATGAGTGTTATCATAAAAAAAAAATTTATTTTATTTACTCATGAAAAACAACCACTAAAAATATCCTTAGGACGAGCTCCCAGTTTGAAGCCAATCATAGCTTCCGACTAAAAAGCTCTGTCCTACCCTTGGAGGTCAAACTTATGACTATAAACTAAGTACTGCCAGGAGATACCCTGGATTATCCTTAAAAGAAAAACACACCCTTTCTTATCAATAATAGCAAGAATATGTTTTCAAGTTAGTATGCACCTTCGGGTATTCTTGGTCGCTAACCATTTCAGGAGGAGATTAAGATGAACAAGGGACATATGACGCTGGAAGACATAAGAGCTGCATCAGATAAAAATCTTGACAACTTTGTGAGGAGATCAATCCAGACTCCGCACATTTGACTTTTACACAAAAGTCCAAGTGTGGGGGAGGACGGTGAAAATCTCATCACAAGGTCATCTTGGTTAAAAAGAAAAAAAATGATGCTAGCTCCACCTTGCTAGAAAGAAAAAAAAGAAAAAAAAAGAAAGAAAGAAAGGTGTTTAAAAAAAGAAGAAGAGAAAAAATTGGACGTCTTGCTCAACAGACGATAAACGATGGGTCCTTCGCCGAAGGTAAATCGGTAAGTTATCTCATATTTCCTATTAGTGCATCTTTATCATTCAAATTAGATATAAAAAAGAAATTTATGTCATATCTTGCATTGCATTCTTATTGCATACAAAAAGAAAATAAATCTATAATCATGCATTTAGAGCTCATAATGATGCATTTGAAAACAAAAAAAATATAATGATGATAAAAAATAATGATGTTCATCAACTCCTTTACTCATGCTTATCACCATTTGAAAATACAAATTCATGATTCTTTTGTTTATGAAGTATGCTCTGGTTTGGGTATATTTACATGGACGCATGTGGTATATCCATAAGCATTTTCAAATTAAGCATGGTGCTTAGGTTGAAAAAGGCTTACTTTAATCAATATCTAACATGGTGTTAGATTTTGATTAATGAATTTAGAGTACTGCTTTCATAAACAATAAAAATAATCCATGTTGGTGATAGATCAAGGCTAAGAATCTCTTGCATATTTTATCATAGTCTTGCTTGAGTAAAGTTTTTATAAGAAAAGTTGGATGAACAAATAAAACTTGAAAAAATATATATATATATAAAGTGACAACAATTAAAAGCTGCACTACTCACAAAGTTTAAATTCGAATTGTGAGTCACGGTAAGTTTGATCCAGTAGGTGAGAGAGTCTTGCTCACAGGCTTTAAATTTGATGAGCAGTTATCCTTTTAAATTCTTGCATCCCACTGCATATTTGCTTAGGTCATGCATCCACCCCATTTTGAATATCTGCATATCAAATCCACAGCATGTTTTGAAATTCCATGCCTATCCACATTGCTTGCATTTAAAAGAAAAACAAACAAATAATATTTCTCACCATGATCATTCTTTCATCTCCATTTGAATAAATCTCTGTATGCTATCATGATACCTCTGTCTACCATAGTATGCTTACGTTTTCTTAGATCAAATGAGACATGTGTCTAGTTGGATCCTTGAACCAAAAGAATGCTTTAGTAGACATTGGCTCTTTTAGACTAACCCTCGCAGAAAAGTTTCAACTTCAATTCGGGTAAGTCAAGAGACGAATTCACATTGGAGATGAGTAAGGCACAGGTTGAGCTCCAAATGACTTTGTGCAAAAGACATAAACCTTCCATCCGAGATGGAAGGGAGGTGAGCATCAACTTTTATCCACTTTGTCTTTTGCTAAAAGTCACCTTTGCCTTGTACCATATTAGAGTGCAGCCAAAAAAATATGATAAAAATAAAAAGCATAAAAATATTTACTGCTTTAAGAAAATATAAAAGCTTCATCCACATAAAAACGTGGCATGAAAACAAAAAAAATATTTTAAAACTTGATAAAAATTGGTTAAAAAGTTTGAAGTCTTATATAAAGCAAGTTATAGTTTGGAACATGGTTCTTCTATTATGTTCCATAGGTCTTTTAATCTAGCTTATGCTATGGTTAGAATACCTACCTTGAATTTGGTCATTGTTCTAAAACTTGCTAAGTATAAAACTTTGAATAGTTAGCCAAATCAAAAATATTTAATGCTTAAAATAAACTCTTGCTTATGTTAAGTGAAACTTTGGTTTGTTCAAGTCAGCTAAGCATAAGACAAGTTTAAAACATAAAATAAAATAAATAAATAAAAGAGGAAAATTAGTAGTAGCAATAAATAAAAAGATTTTTGGCTCCCCGACAATCATATCGGTAGAGCCCTTGTTTATTTCTTTTATTTTCTAATAAAACAGGTACAAAAATAAGTGTGGGGGAGATCTCTCGTACATAATAAACACACATTCGAGATCTCCCACCAACACATTGCACAAACATCGATGGGTACAACATAAGAGAAGGACGGACATAAGGCTTTAGAGAAGGTTGGTTGAACTTTTGGTTCAAACCAAACCACCTCTGATTCATTACACTCCTTCATCTTCAACGATGGTTTGTGCAACCTCTCCCTATACTCCCTGCAATTTGAGTTTATAACAAACAAAAATTTTATCACTAAAATTAAACTCAAATGAACCATCCATGACTACATGCATATCTTAAAACCACACCTTGCTCTAAAACTTTGAAAAGTGATACGTTCATAACATATTTAAGACAGTAGCTTGCATGAAGTTTGTGCCATATACATTTTTTTATGCTTGTGGGAGAATATTCTAATAAAATAATCATGTTGACTAAGATGTTGTGAAGTGTGATATAGTTCTGACATAGAAGTCTTTCCATTTCTATTCAAAGCACTTGGAGAGTTTCTTTTGATAAAAATTATAAAACCATAGTATCACATACTCCTCATTTGGTGAGCAATACCTACCAAGGCCATATGACAATGATTTACATGTCAAATACAAAACCCTAGTCATATGATACTTGCATTCTTGGTGAGCTTTGTCAAATTGTTGAAACCTAGTGTTGAGATTCTTTTCATACACCCATGATCAAGATTCACGTACACGTTTATCCATCAAAATAAAACTCTGTGTCAAAAATTTCTCTCTAGAAGTTATCAAGAGAGTGTGGGCTATAAATAAAAGATGCCATGCCAAAGAAGCATGTGCCAGAAAAGATGCCATACCAAAAAGGTATGTGCCAAAAAAAAGAGTGAATAAAACAAGGGGTGCAAAGACACCCGCCTGAGAGAAAAAAAATGGGTACACGTGTACCCGCCAAAAAGTGAGGATAGCCCATGCTCTTAAGGTTTCAAAAAGAGAGAAAAATAAGACATATGAGTTCATAAAAATACAAAAATATTTCACACGCTTGCACAATCTTGATCAAGGTATATGACTAGTCTCTCCATAAGGTCCGGTTTTTGACTTAGCAACATGACATGATGCATGTATACTTCCTATCATCCTACCCTGAACTCCACATAAACCTTTAGCTGGTAGGATGAAAGAAAGAAAGATGCCTTTGGAGAGGCTTCATACAAAAATGAGTGACTTGAGAGTACCAATTTGAGGAGTATAAAGTGATCTATGCTTTTTCTTCAGAAAAAAACTTATAAAACTCCAAGTTGCTACGAAATGAAATTGGGAAGATAACTTTGTTTCAAGAACTTTTCCACTTTTTAACATCCCAAGGAAACATGTTATACTATGCCATATATCCCACTCGTATAAGGAATATACCTGGATTTTTGCTTCACGTTAGCTAATATCTATATATAGTTATGTTCATATTTGCTTTCATCTGCAACCTTTACTCAAGGACGAGTAAAGAGGCAAGTGTGGGGGTCTTGTAGGCGGTCCTTAAACCGAAATTATACCCGCCAACTATTATACAAAAAGGAGGAAACAAAAATTAATACACACATATACTTTTTATATTGACCTATTTCCACTTGTACCCTAGAATTATTATGAATGCAGAAACAGGGGCGGAAATAGGCAATGCAGAGAGGAAAATACGCTTCTTCAGAAAGCGTAAACGGTGAGAAAAGAGGAGCAGGCCAAATTAACTCTGAATCAGGCCAAGCCCACCATGGGGGAGCGATCTAGGGCCAGCCAGCAGCACATGGGCCAAAGGGGAGGCCGAGGCGGGCCAGCACAGGCGCGCGTGCGCCCCAGGCGCGGCCGCGCCCTGGCTGCCACCCCTCGGGCCCATTCTCCTCCCAAAGGCCCACGACAAGATGACAAACACTGCTGCGGGCTGCACTACCTTCCGCTGCACCAAGACGTGGAGAATTAGTACCACCTTGCTTAGCTAGAGGCTCTCCACTCCCATCTTTTACTATATAACAAGGGTCAAGGTTCCCCATGTAACACACCATCACCATCCAAGACACTCATCCATCCAATAAATAAAATACTACATTCTACAATGTAGTCTCTCTCTCTCTACTCTCTCTGCTCTCTCTCTTTCTCTCTCTCTCTCTCTCTTCCCTCTACTCTCTCTCTCCTCTCTCTCTCTCTATTACTTCCACCACTCAAGTATGCACACTTGGGCAAGAGTGAAGGACGGTCCTCATGTCTAGCTATCTTGCTAGTTAGTATAGGGAGTGGGTGAGTGCAAGAGGAGAGAGATGGGCGACCTTGGCGACCCGCTCTCCTAAGTGCGAGACTCCCGAAGTCCGCCGAGTAGCCGGGATGCCGGAAGTGCCGGACCTTCGGTATCCGGAAGGCCGAAGTACCGGCACTACCGACATCCGCTACCCTTGCACCTCTATGGCGTATTCTCCACTTTCGGTAAGAACGTCGTGATATTCTCTTGATGTATTATCTAAGTGATTTATCATTCATCGAATACTTTACGGGTTCGTTGTCCGTCCTAGTGGCGGAGGGGAGGGTGTATAGGAGCCCTGATAAAGACGGGTAAACGTGGCCAGCACCTAACTCGTAGTACCGGGTGTAGACGTGGTGTCTATACTTGTGTCTACCCTCGTTTACGTTTCACTTCCCATGGTCGAGGGGTAGTCGGATCGGTGGTGACAGCCCGGTCCTTCCTTCGCATTCCCCCACGTTCGGATTTGACGTAGGGTTGATGTCGTCATTGGCTAGCAGACTAGCTGATCTACGATTCCCGAAGCAAAGTATAAGAAGTTGATATCTAACCTCAAGATAAGAACCCTAGAGATATCCTCACTACCCTCAGCTATCCTTCTCTTGCGCCCATAGGGTTGATTAGAATTAAGACTACCTATGAAAACGTTCCTTAGCTAAATATAAATACGATACCCTATATCCGGGTGAAATGCTACAACGGTATTTCCGTGCGCTTGCGGACTTGTTCTGTAAATGCTACAGAATACCACCCGGCGTTTCTGGCAACATTACTAGGAATGGGTTTTATATCTATTCTTGGTGATTGCGCTAAGAAACGCCAACAGAGGCAATCTTCCTCTCTCCCCTTTAGTACATAAATTTGCATGCAGGTCCCCAAACCTATTTAGCTTTGGGCTTTTTTACATGGACGGGGTAAGCGCGGCCACCCTATCCCAACATACAATATAAATATCTTAGAAGTCATACCGATAATTAAAATATTTGCATAAAAGAATACCAGAGACTTTACAATGCTATTTTTCTAACTTTTTATTCGACATTTTCGAATAGACATAAATGTCTTGATTAAACAATAAATAGCTACGAAAGTAGACCATAAAAATACCGATAAACATGATGATTAGGTCATCTTCATCATCAACTTCAAATAGCTACGAAAGTAGACAATAAATGTCTTGATTAAACAATTTGTAATTTGTGATGTTAGCAAATAACTATAAAAGTAGCCAATAATTTTCTATGAAAAGACGAAGAGAAATAGCGACTCGGCCAGCCTCCGTGACTGTGTGGCCGTGCAAACTATAGATGAGTGATTGATCGGAGGGCAGTAGGACCAGAGGCCATAGTGTGATAGGGGTCATGCACCAATCGACGGGCATTGGGCGTGGGCGTCAGGAGGCGGCGTGTTTCGAAGAACTCAGCCCCGATCTGATCGACGGATAGAGAGATTATACGAAAAGCTAGAGAAAAAGACGTGCAAATACTGAGGTCTCTGAGAGGACAGCCTTGCCGTGTGGGCCGTGTCCTGGCCGTTGTGACTTCCCGCTTCCGTGATGGATGGCGTGATCGGTGATAACAGGTGATTTTTTTTTTCTTTTTATACCAAAATACATGTATAGTAACTAGTAAGTATATTAAATTGGTTGCTTGCCGGACAAACAGGGTATGCCCGGGCATACCCGGCATACCCTGTGGCTCCACCATGCCGAGCCCGTGATCAACGGATCAATCGGAAGTTGGTTACAACAACTAAATCGATCATGACGATCTAGAAGCCATATATATATATCATCTAATACTCCATCCTTCCTGCGAGCAAGGCACCGGACGTACGGAGGCTACTGCCCTTTCCTCTGCCTCTCGATCTCCGGGACAGGGCGCGCCGTCATGCCGTCCTCCGACGTCGAGACCGGGGCCGGCAGCAACAACGTCCTCGTCCAGCCAGCCGCGGCCGACGCCGGCGCTGCCTTCGTGCTCGAGTCCAAAGGTACGTACCTCCCATGCATCTATTGCGCGCGCGGTTGGAAGAAGGAAGAAGATGACAGGGATGTGATGTGATGGGAGGATGGCAGGGACGTGGTTGCACGCGGGGTTCCACATGACGACGGCGATGGCTGGGCCGGCGCTGCTGTCGCTGCCGTACGCGCTCCGGGGGCTCGGGTGGTGGGTCGGCGTGGCGGCGCTCACGGCCCTCGCCGCCGTCACCTTCCACTGCTACCTCCTCGTCTCCAGGGTGCTCGACCACTGCGAGGCCGCCGGGCGACGGCACCTCCGCTTCCGCGAGCTCGCCGCCGACGTCCTAGGTACTTGATCAATTACTTATACTTGCTGCTGGCTTTCAATTAATTAGTTTGATCACCTTTAATTTGAGACAGTGTGACGATTATTAGCTTTAATTAGATGACAGAATTGAATACTCTGTCAGCTGTCTGTAACCAAACATGTAGCACATATCATGTCACACCCGTAGTTTCTTCTTTACAGAACTAAAAGCCAGCTAGTGCGATGACAGGACAGGTGGTTTTTTTTTTTTTTCGAAAGGCGGGCAAAAACCTCGCCGATTTTTATTAGACGGGAAAAAAGAAAATAAAGAGATTTACAACTCTTATAAACAAAACAAAAAAGGAGTAGCCCACTGAGCTACCGCAGGCTCTACTGCTACCAACACCAGAAAATGTAAGAGCCTACTTAAAAGGAACTGTCTAAAACCACTTGATAAACAGCTTGCACTACAGCTGAATTGGTCGATTTGTCGCGAATTGGAAGCGTTGTATATCATCTTTGCACAGTTGCGCCACTTGGTTTGCTTGAAGACTCTTTTGTTGGAATGTTCTTCTATTCCTCTCCTTCCAAATATGCCACCAAAAGTATATTAGAACTCCATCAAATCTCTTCCTCTGGCTTTTGTCCAATTTCAATCTACATTTTCGCCAATAGCTATGAAGCGATCCAGACATTGGGACCTGGTCCAACACTGATAAATGCAACCAGGTTTTCAATTGAGACCAAACTTGCTGTGAGAAAGTACAGTCTTTGCAAATATGAGTTGGCGTTTCCGGTTGGATTCTACAAAGCTTGCAGATTGGGTCATTTGGCCAATTCCTTTTTGCCAAGTTGTTTGCAGTCAAAATCTTCTTGTGAAGTAAAGTCCATGCAAAGAACCTACATTTGGGTTCCGTCTATGCTTTCCATATCGGTAGCAGCTTCATCTTGCTATAGCATCCTTCAAATTGGATTTGATAAGCACTTTTGGTTGAATATTCCCCATCTTGCGTCCATCTCCATCTGATTGTGTCTTCAGTGTGTTCACTCAGCCGGTAGCCTCGAACCTGATCCCACAATTCGACGTACTCATGTAATTCTTGTCGGGTTTGTAAGGGGAGCAAATTTGATATCCACCTGTTCTCATCTAAGGCCTTACTTACTGTCAACTTTTTCCGTTTTGATTGAAGGAAAAGCGTAGGCGCCAAGTTTTTCGGTGCTATCCCATTTAGCCACGATGATGTCCAAAACATGGCCGTCTTGCCATTCCCAAGCGTGACTATGGTTGATGCAACAAAGAGTTCATGGTCTTGTGAGTCGCAGGGCAAATCAAGTGCATTCCACGCTCTATCTTTTTGTTTCCACTGAAACCATAACCACCTGAGCCTTAACGCTCTTGTAAATCTTTCAAGTTCCAAAATTCCAAGCCCCCCATTCTCTTTAGGGGACAAGTCGTCGGCCAATTAACTAATGAGTGACCACCATATACTTTGTCCGGGGTTTCACCTCTCCATAGGAAACTTCTTCGCATCCGATCAATGCTTTTGATAAGCCATTTCTGCTCCAGGAATACAGTCATGTGATATATCGGCTGCGAAGAAAGAACCGTTTTGACCAATGTCTCTCTACCTACAGATGACATTATTTTGCCCTTCCAGCCCGGTAACTTCGCTCCAATTTTATCTAGGAGTGGTTGCACCTCTATTTTACGGAGCTTTCTCGTGTGCAATGGAAGACCTAAATATTTCCCCGGGAATTTGCAAAGCTTGCCCGGGAAATTTTGAAGGATCTGGGATACCACTGACTCTTGAATTCTTATTGGAAAAATTTCTGTTTTTCAGATATTGATTTTGAGTCCTGAACAGTTACCAAAAAGGTGAGTATCTTGTACAATCTTTCTAGTTCGGATGCTGAGGGGTATGCAAAGATCGACGCGTCATCCGCGTATAATGAGCACCTTAGTTTTGCTGCTTTTGGGAGGATCGGATTGAGCAACCCTTTCTGTGGGTCAATGGCCAATATGAAGAGTAAAGGTGATAATGGGTCACCCTGTCGTAAACCTCGTGCATGTTTGATTACTCTGGTTGGCTTGCCATTTACCAACACTTTTGAGGAAGCCGTGCCCAGCAAAACTGCAATCGAGTCCCTCCATTTCCTGCTAAAGCCGAGCGCCTGCATAACCTCCAGCAGGAATGACCATCCTATAGAGTCGAAAGCCTTTGATATATCCAATTTGATGAAGAGGGCTGACTTCTTTTTTCTGTGTAATAATTGTATTACCCTCTGTGCGTATAGAAAATTGTCATGTATGCATCTCTTTTTGATGAAAGCATTCTGTGCGTGAGACACAAGATCATTCATGTGTGGTGCCAACCTATTCGCAAGGAGCTTGGTGATAATTTTTGCCACACTGTTTATCAAGCTAATTGGCCTGTAGTCCAAGACATTAGCTGCAATTTGGTTTTTCGGCAGAAGTACTATGTTAGCCTCATTCACTAGGTTCAAACGTGCTGTCCGATGGCTATAAAAGCTTTGAATTGCCTGAGCTAAGTCGTTTTTTATTATTGTCCAGCACTTCTTATAGAATATGCCAATAAAACCGTCGGGTCCTGGCGCTTTCTCAGGTGGCATTTCCTTTATTGCTGCTTCAATTTCCTCTAGTGTGAAGGGGGCGTCTAGATCCTCTAGATTGTGTTGAGTATACCCCAGGTCATGCCAGTTGAGGGCTTTGGTTCTTGCTACTGGAGTTCCCATTAACTGAGTGAAATGTGAATGGATGAGGCTTGCCTTGTCTTCTTGTAGAATTGCCGTTCCCGTCTGGCTGCTTAGAGCTTAGAGCTGGTTCTTGTATCAGGTGGTTGTTGGTTATACTATTATTTTTATTATTTTTGGCAGGATCGAAATGGGCGTCTTACCTGGTGCTGACCATCCAAACTGCCATCAACGCCGGGGTTAGCATCGGGAGCATCTTGCTTGCCGCCGACTGCTTACAGGTACCTAGTTACGTAACTACACTTTTGTAGCGGTGTCCAAGTTATAATTCGTGGTATATATATTTTTCATGATATTATTTGGTTGTATCACTTAAACATCATGCTATTATTGATGCTATCCTTCTGATGATGGTGATATCACTCGAAAGGAGTACGTACTTAATGTCGACCGTAGATGCAGTCCACACACCGTGCTTTCAAATTAATAATGCATATGCAGATAATCTACTCTCGGCTGGCGCCACACGGTTCCCTGAAGCTGTACCACTTCATCATCGTGGTCGCCGTGGTGCTGGCGCTGCTCTCGCAGATGCCGTCCATGCACTCGCTGCGGCACATCAGCCTCTGCTCGCTCGTCGTCAGCATCGGCTACACCGTGCTTGTATCAGTCGCCTGCATTTGCGCTGGTAGTTTGTTTGTTTCTCTGACAGCAATTGAGCTGCTATATATATGCCGGGTTATGATCGATTATTGTACCAACGGCGGTGGTTGTGTAATGCGTTGTCGGCATGCAGGTTTGTCAAATAATGCTCCGGTGAAGGATTACTCGTTGAGCTCGTCCAGGTCCGAGAGGACCTTCAACGCGTTCCTCTCCATCTCCATCCTCGCCTCGGTTTTCGGCAACAGTATCCTCCCTGAAATCCAGGTGCTTAATGGAATGATTTTATATAAGCACAATTACAAATTTCAGAGCTTTTCAGACCTTTACAGTATGCTCAAATGGATGGCTGCCGTCCATACAAATTCTAAGCCCTGATTGCCTCTCTCTTTGACTGCAGGCCACGCTGGCGCCACCGGCGTCCGGGAAGATGGCGAAGGCGCTGGTGCTGTGCTACTCGGTGCTGTTCCTCAACTTCTACTTCCCGGCCATCACCGGCTACTGGGCGTTCGGCAACCAGGTGCGCTCCAACGTGCTCAAGAGCCTGATGCCGGCGGACTCGTCGGCCTCCTCCCTCGCACCGGAGTGGCTGCTCATCCTCGCCGTCATCCTCGTCCTCCTCCAGCTCATCGCCATTGCCCTGGTCAGCATTATTATCCCCTTTTAATTCCTGACTAGAAATCCATCCACCTCCGGCCGATGTGGCGATGCGTGTCGCATGCAGGTGTTCTCGCAGGTGGTGTACGAGATGATCGAGGCCCGGTCGGCGGACCCGGCGCGCGGGCGGTTCTCGCGGCGGAACCTGCTCCCGCGGCTGGCGCTGCGGACGGTGTACATGGCGGCGTGCGCGTTCGTCGCCGCGATGCTGCCCTTCTTCGGCGAGATCATCGCCGTCGTCGGCGCCGTCGGCTACATCCCGCTCGACGTCGTCATCCCCGTCGTTATGTACCTCATGGTGCTCGCCCCGCGCGCAGGCTGTCGCCGGAGCGCGTCGTGAACGTGGCCGTCATGGCCGCCTTCGTCGGGCTCGGGGTCATCGGCGCCGTCGCGGCCGTGCGGAAGCTCGCGCTCAACGCCGGCCGATTCAAGCTCTTCAGCAATGGGCTCTATTAGGCCTTCTTGGCAACAACGGCCTAATGGGCTCGAAACTTGAACTCAAATCTGAGCCCGATCGAACTTCAACTCAAATCTCGGCTCGGTCCAAAATATGTGACACTCGGATTAAAAATTTGTCAAATAAAGTGTCATTTTTACGTCCTCCGCTCTCTCTCTCTCCAGCCTTTTTCGTTTTCCTCTCTCCAGCCTTCTTCGTTTCTCTGTTCACTCTACTTTTTCGTCTCAGCTTAATTTTCATGCCCAGATCTTAAAATGTCACTTATTAGGGGAAACAGTGAGTATGAATGGTCTAAACTAGTTTAGAATATTATTGACAACTATGTAGAATCCAGCAATGCTTTGCCTAACTTGTTTCACTCTTGATTGGCTGAGTTTCGATGCTTGAAGTGATCAAGAGGCCGATACTCACAGGCATGCAAAAAGCAATTAGTGAGGGCACGTGCCCCACTTATGACACGGTAACAACACACGTTGGCTGAAGCAATACGCGTACAACAAGACAACTAGGGCAACATTAGCCGTTGGAAGCGGAAGGGGGAGGAGGGGGGGGGGGGGGGGGCAGATCCAACTAGGCGGTCAACTACAACACCATTGTTGGCGAGGTCGGCCAAAGACGAGGTTTTTGATATATGATGCACACAGTAGGCGCCGATGTCAAAGCACGCTTGTTGTAAAGGCGGCCCAATGTGTTTGCATCATTGTAGGACCATTGGCCTACTCTTCTGACCCCCACCAAGCAGACTCAATAGCGACCCCTTTCTCCATGTAAGTCACTAGCTTCTTAAAGCCCTCCAATTTTCAAGTTGGGTTAAGTCGTAACCCTCGCATAGCCGCCACCGCTTCTACTCTCTCCCAGGGGCCACTCCGCCGCCGCCGCCTTGGCCCCTGCTCTCCTTGCCTCCGGCCATCTTGCCGGTGGTGAGGAGGAGCGGTGGTCCGTCGTTTTAGCGTATCTACTGTTTTATTAGGTTTTTTCTCCTGTTTATTTCCCTTTCCACCATAATAATTTAGGCTAGGTTTTGGTTGGCCGTATCGATGTCTTCGATCTGGCTTCCTGCTTCGTACCGGATCGTTGGTGGATGCGCCGTCGTCTTCGGTGATGGCATGCTCCTGAGATCGAGGTATGTTGGCATAGTCC
The DNA here is from genome assembly GCA_012064385.1 of Puccinellia tenuiflora. Lineage (NCBI taxonomy): Eukaryota > Viridiplantae > Streptophyta > Magnoliopsida > Poales > Poaceae > Puccinellia > Puccinellia tenuiflora. The sequence goes on from QRDG01000092.1 coordinate 695,937, forward strand.
TTCTCGAGGAGGGATTGGATCTATTTTTCCCCTTCCACGAGATCGTCTTTCCGGCCGCCGGTGCTACTGGCGGCAGCGGATCTGCCCTTCCGGTTGCTGGTGGTGATGCTAGCGACGTCGGATCTTATGTTTGGTTCAACCTTCAGAAGATATGGCCGATGTGCTCTCGGCGCACTTTACTCCCTATAGCAGTTGAGCATACTGCGCCTCTTTTGCGGTCTCCATGTTCGTGGAGTCTTCTGCTGGTTGGGACCATGGTTCTCGGGTCCAAATCTGGTGTACTTCCATGGTCGCGATGGAGCTTCCTGAAGAGTACGCCGTCGGACGCGAGGAAGAAGAAGTATAAGGACCTAATGGTGTGCTTCAATGTAATTTTATTTTATGTTGAGGTCTCAGTTGTAAAAGGGGTTTTAATTTAATGAAAGCCAGTCCCTTTCTCAAAAAAAAAAAGCCCTCCAATTTCAAAAAAAAAAATCAGGTTTAAGAGTTAGAGTGAATCAAAATTGGTCATCTTTTAGACAAATTTTTAAAAGCTTCCTACACAGGTTTTGAGAAACCAGGATCCAGACGTCCGTACCCAGCTTTATTTTACAAAACTAGTTACTATAAACAAGCTGAAACTAATCCAAATATTAGGGTTTAACCGGCACAGACATCCATCCATTCCCACGTTTCTCATTGGCTGCCGAAAATACGTTTTCATGTTCCGATGAAGATCAAGGACAGTGTGTACGGACATATGAATATCGTGTACTCCCCCCAGTATCAAAATTCTTGTCGTTTGAGGTTATCTTAAGTCAAACTTTTTAAACTTTGACTACAAATAATTTTTTATGTGTTAAGTTTTAAAATGTGAAAATAACATGAGCAGATTAGTATTGAAATTTGATTTCATAAAAGTATACTTTAACTATATTTTATAGGAAAAAGCATTAGTCAAAGTTACATTTTGAAGACCGTACGTGCCAATGTGTTAAGAATTTTGAAACTAGAGGGAGTATTATGTTCGTATTCTTGTTTGTCTCGTACAACTGGTAACTGCACACGCGCGGCACGCGCTGCGAAATATTATTCAACCCAATATCACGGGCATAATTTTTTTTAATATATGTTCATCCCAAACATAATGGATTGTTCAAGCAGAAAACATTCATGCGATGATCTAATATGTTGTTCAGCCCAACAAAATTATGAGATGATGTAATATATTGTTCAAATAAACACATCATCTAATATAACACTTTCGTCATGAAATATAATGACTTGCTGCCATTAGACATTACATTTAACATTTGTCTTATTCAAAAACACTGTAAAAATAAAAAACAAATAATTCATACTTCAAGCATATCTAGTGATGAAAGAAGTCATAACAAATAACAATTTTAAAATATTTTGAATAAGACGAATGGTGAAACGTGATGTGTGAAAGTCAAAAAATCTTTATATTTATGCATGGAGGGAGTATTGTAGAAACCAAAACATTTAGACAATATTTAATATACTGTTAAATCAAATGTACAGACATGATGCAATATGTACCAATAGTAGAAAGTCACACAAGTGTCTTAACTCCAATAGACTCCAATACCATTAACTTTTCCTTTGACATGTATAGAAATTTAAGTCTCACATTTATTCTCTTTCAAGATTATAACATGTCAACTGAGAAACGTGGCCTCCTGATGTGTAGCTCCTAAAAAGTAACAGTAAGACTGGGCTAAATCTTTTAACACAAACAAACTTTAAGAAATGATGAGTCACTCTACAAAATATGACATATAATATTCGATCACCGGTCCACATGTGTATGAATTGAAGAACAAAAATGCTTGAAGCTTCCTGCAAACCATGCTTCGTGAACCCCATGAGTAAGGTCATGTTTGGATACTTTCAGTTTCTAAGAAACCAACTTTAGAAATCGAAAGGCCTCCAAATAGGGCAGTTTCTACACCATTTCTAGAAACCGGATACTATGTTCTTAAGAAACCCATAATCTAGTCTAAATTACTCTCTTTGTTTCACAATACTTGTGATTCTAGCCTTTTTTGCCACAATACTTGAGATTCTCACTTTTCAATATAACTTTCTCACTTTTCCAAT